>CM029014.1:237153613-237272832 GCA_016801055.1 Panax notoginseng
CTGACACACATAAAATCTCGCTTGAGTATCAGCATTCTATTGGTCAATTAACTAATTTAACAAAAATAAACTTTAAAAAACTGACCACTCTCTGTAAATATAGACGACGCAACATCCAAGATCTCCTCATTTAAGGTATCATGTATATTTGATTAATAAGTACTCCAGTATTCTATAAATTAAAGAAAATGAAGAGATCTAATTGGGTATATTACGGTATTTAATGTTTTAAAATATAAATATATTTTTAATTTTGAAACGGAGAATATAAATACCTGTTTTTAAACATTTTTTATGAACAAAATATTTTTTAGTTGAGAACCGCACACAGCTAGCTACCCTGAGAGGAATATTTATATAATAGAGAGAAAGAGAATCCATGAAGAATCATCTTCACATGAAATCAGGCCCCTCTAAGTAAGTTCATTTTTAACTTAAACTTACCATGCAATATTACTAATTTCTTCATTTACAGAAATTCTAATTAAGCATATATTTATACTGCGTTACTGTATATGTATTTTCAATTTTTGCAGTCTCCAAGGCAGAATATGGTGAAGAAGGTGGCGGTCGTCTTCCGTCAACCTCGTCGGGGGTGGTTAAAGAAGAACCGGCGGCGGAGGAGGAAAACTCGCCCGTTAAACAGGTGGCGCTCACCGTATCCACCACCGACGACCCATCCCTTCCCGTCCTCACCTTTCGAATGTGGTGTTGGGCACTCTATCCTGCGCCCTCTTATCCTTCCTCAACCAGTTCTTCTGGTACCGGACGGAACCGCTGACGATAACGGCCATCTCAGCTCAGATCGCAGTGGTTCCGCTGGGTCAACTCATGGCGGCAAAGATAACAAAGCGGATGTTCTGGAAGGGGAGCCGGTGGGAATTCACGTTGAATCCGGGGCCATTTAATGTGAAGGAGCACGTGCTGATAACCATATTTGCAAACTCTGGTGCTGGCTCTGTTTATGCCATTCATGTGGTTACTGGGGTTAAGATCTTTATAACAAGCAAATAACCTTCTTCGTCTCCTTGATTGTTGTTCTAACTACACAGGTTAGTTGGTTCACTCAATTCATTAATATTTACTTTCTGTTGATATATATATATATATATATAATATATATAGGTTTATTCATTCAATTCATTATTTTTTTATTTGTGTAAATTCAATATTTGATTTTATACTAATTTGCTAATCCAACGGGGTTGAATTGAATTGAGTGGTAGGTATTGGGGTTTGGTTGGGCTGGTATATTCAGAAGGTATCTAGTGGAGCCAGCTGCTATGTGGTGGCCTTCCAATCTTGTTCAAGTCTCCTTGTTCAGGTAATTTTTTGTCATATAATATTCTTCTTCTTTTATATTATAATAATAATAATAATAATAATAATAATAATAATAATAATAATAATAATCTTATTTAGTAAAAATTTGTTTTTCAAAAATGCCATAAAAAATAAATCTTATGGGCTTTAAAAACTTGTCTTTTATATTTACAAATTTTGTAAAATAAGTAATAGATCACTTATATCATAATCATCATCCACTATAATTAATTATAAGTACTCTTTTTAATTGATTTTTTAAGAGAAAATACAAATAGTAGAAAATAAAATTAATGTTTTATGTGATTGATTTTATAGTCTAAAATCTAAATATTACTCTTCAAAATTAATTGAAAAAGATGAAAGAAACAAATTAATATTTAATATTTAATGTAGAGATAATATAATAAAATAAGTCATTAATAATTACTTAAAATTTACCAACAACAAACAAAATAGAATAAATTTCACTCTAAAAAAAATAAAAAATAACCCTAGAGTATCATTTAATTTAAGGGTCAGTCAACATGCATAACACGAGCATGGTGTGTACTGTGAATTCGGTTATCATGAAGTTAACTTCATAATAAGTTGGTCAATTGATCAATAGTACACAAAAAAGAGATCATCTCTAACCTGCGATCGATACTATATTAGTCAATTGACTAAAATTAATTTTATACTAACCACTCCTATTAACTGCTATATATATCTACATAGACAAAGTTCCTGTCCGGCAGTGCCGGTAGGTAGGGTAATCCATCCAATACGTAATTGATAGGCTTTGCCATTATTGAGTCTAATTATTATTGCTTATGTCATCCTCATTTATGTTGTTCTCCCGATCTCACAAAGATGTGACAATATTATTAATTACTACAGTAGTAAAGAGAAAAGGTTGGGTGGGTATATTCAGTAAGGTCCACGCAAGGATTGGGTCTGCCTTTATATAATTTCTTAGCTGTATTAGTCTCAACGTGAAACGTGATATGCTGAAACGCAACAAAATAATAATTAAAAAGAAATTTAAAAAAGAAATCATCCTGATATTATGATGGTATTTATAATTTTTTTCATTAAAAGGTTTTATTTTCTTGTTTAATTCTTCATGTATACTCAAAGAAACTAGCTAACAATGGAAATCATGTAAAATATATAATTAAACAAACAAAATAAATAAGTTAAGTATATATGTTAATTTTGTTTTAACATAACATTGAAATTGTGAATATATATATATATATATATATATATATATATATATATATATAAGAAATTTTGACTAATATATATTACAATTAAATCAACGGAATTTGGTTGGCATTTAATTTTTTGAGACAGAATGCATGCTTACATAAACTATATATATACAGACAGACGACTGTACATGTGTTTGATTTGTTTTCTAAGTTGTTTATATATGTCTACTGCTTGGATTTCTGCTTAATGTATAGCTAGCTAGCTTAGCTAGGATAACAAAGCATGCATGCATATAATCTTAAGTTTGTTTTATATATGCATGCATACATATATAGTTTGTACCCAAGTCTAATTATATATATATATATATATATATATATATATATAACTTATATATAACAATTGCTTTTTAATTTACATGCAGGGCTTTGCATGAGGAAGAAGAACGGCCTAAAGGCGGATTAACTCGCACTCAGTTCTTCCTAATTGCCTTCATCTGCAGCTTTGCTTATTATGTCTTCCCTGGCTACCTCTTTCAAATGCTCACCTCTCTCTCCTGGATCTGCTGGATTTTCCCAAAATCTGTTCTAGCCCAACAGCTTGGTTCTGGACTCAATGGCCTCGGGATAGGTGCATTCGGCCTTGACTGGTCTTCTATCTCCGCCTATCTTGGAAGCCCATTAGCAAGCCCATGGTTTGCTACTGCCAATGTTGCTGTTGGATTCTTCCTGGTTATGTATGTTATAATACCCGTTAGCTACTGGCTGGATTTTTATAGAGCCAAAACCTTTCCTATATTTTCCGATGACCTCTTCACCTCCTCCGGCCAAACTTACAATATTACGAGCATCATCGACTCTAATTTCTACCTTGATACGGCAGCTTATGAACGCGAAGGTCCCCTTTACCTCAGTACAATGTTTGCAATGACTTATGGAGTTGGATTTGCGGCACTCTCTGCCACAATAGTACACGTGTTTCTTTTTCATGGAAGGTATCTTAATTACCATGAATTATTTATAAATTTATATGCGTTAATTGGCATTGAAGGGGAGCTCAAATAATGCAGTGAAATATGGGAGCAAAGCAAATCAAGTTTCAAAGAAAAGAAAACGGACGTACACACAAGACTTATGTGCAAGTATAAACAAGTTCCAGAGTGGTGGTTTTGGTGCATTCTAGGGGCAAACATTTCACTTACAATTTTTGCCTGCGAGTATTACAATGAGCAACTTCAATTGCCATGGTGGGGTGTACTACTAGCATGTGCAATTGCCATTTTCTTCACTCTTCCTATTGGGATCATCACTGCCATCACTAATCAGGTAACCATATATATAATATGCAGCAATACCTAGCTTGTTACCAAATTCTATATGTATATATAGGTTGCTTTATCTGTTAGTGTTTGTTTCGACTGTATATGCAGTTACAATTGTACATTTTTTTTTCTTCATGTAATTAACAATGACAGGCACCAGGCCTAAACATCATCACAGAATATATTATAGGATACATCTATCCGGGATATCCTGTTGCTAATATGTGCTTCAAGGTTTATGGTTACATAAGTATGACACAGGCAATTACTTTCCTTCAAGACTTCAAGCTCGGTCACTATATGAAAATTCCACCCAGAACAATGTTCATGGCACAGGTCAGTTTTACTTGATCTCTACATCCTATCATCCACCAAATTGGTAATAGCTGTCTAATTACTCATGATCTATCTTATCATTTCGTTGTTTAGATTGTTGGAACACTTGTAGCATGTTTTGTGTACTTGGGAACTGCCTGGTGGTTAATGGAAACAATCCCCGACATTTGTGTGACTGCATCATCTGGTGGTACCGTATGGACCTGCCCCAGTGATCACGTGTTCTATGATGCATCCGTTATCTGGGGACTTATTGGACCTCGCAGAATTTTTGGAGATTTAGGCACTTATGGGATGGTGAATTGGTTCTTTTTGGTTGGAGCAATTGCTCCCCTTCTTGTTTGGCTAGCTCACAGGGCATTTCCCAACCAAGAGTGGATTAGTCTCATAAACATGCCGGTGTTAATAGGTGCCATTGGACAGATGCCACCAGCTACAGCAGTGAACTACAGCACTTGGATTTTGTTTGGGTTTTTATCTGGATTTGTAGTGTTTAGATATAGGCCGGATTTGTGGAAGCGCTACAACTATGTTCTTTCTGGTGCACTGGATGCTGGCTTGGCTTTTATGGGGGTATTATTGTATCTCTGCTTAGGTTCGGAAAATATCAGTGTTGATTGGTGGGGGAATGAGCTTGATGGCTGTCCCTATGCTTTCTGTCCGACGGCAAGAGGGATTGTGGTTGAGGGCTGCCCGGTGGTTATGTAGACTGTAGTTGCAAAAAATGAAATCATAAAATCATACTTGTATTCGACTGTGGCTTCACTTTGCTCCTTCCTATTAATTTAAAGTCTCTTAATTTTTGTCTGTTTCTTTCCAAAGATTTCTGCAGGTCAGCACCAAATTGGTGACAAAACTGCTCATCATTTATGTAATATTACTCCAAATTATGTATGGCATCATAGAATAGAAACCAGTTGTGGTATATAATATATGCAGATACAGACACATTTGATTAATAAAACTACTTGTAATGAAAGTAGGTGGAATATCGGTTTATTTCAAAAAATTATACCCCAGCCCCAGGCACTCTTCTTCACATATTTTTATTCAGTTGCAAAATAAATGTAAATAGATATTCTCTTCGTTTTAAAATTAAACATATAATTTAATTTTTAAAATTAAATGACGACATATAAAATTTTAAATTGACGTGAATTTATTTAATTTTAGTTTATACAACACTAAATTTATTTTATTATATATTTTTATAAATCATAATAATTTTAAAATTAATATGTTATGATTTCACTCGAATTGTATGAATTAGGTGACAGCAATATATGAATATGAAATGAAACAACAAAATTAAATAATTTTTTTTATCTAATTAGTTAGCCATGTTCAACAAACAATCAAAGTAATTTTTTTTATCTAGCTTTATTTCACAACCAGTCAACTAAAAAGGATGAGTTGGTGGAGGTGTGTAATAATTAGTTTGACATCTTAATTTACTCCCACAGTCCCACTCACAAATACAGAGATCATGGCTGATGAAGAAATCAGAGCTCCATTAAGTAAGTTTCTTAATTTGCCATATCAATTTTGAATCACTTCTAACTTCTTGTTCTTCCTTATGCTCTCTATCAACAGTTTCCATACTCGAAGATGATAAATTCCTCTCATCAAGCTCGCAATCCGAGGAAAACTCGCCCATCAAACAGGTGGCTATCACCGTATCCACCGCCGATGACCCATCTCTCCCCGTCGTCACCTTCCGAATGTGGGTCTTGGGAACTCTCTCCTGCGTCCTCTTATCCTTCCTTAACCAGTTCTTTTGGTATCGTACGGAGCCTTTGCCCATCACAGCAATTTCAGCTCAAATCGCCGTTGTCCCACTCGGCTGGTTTATGGCAGCCAAGATCACGGACCGGGATTTCTTTGAGGGGACCCGCTGGGAATTCACGTTGAACCCAGGTCCATTCAATGTCAAAGAACATGTTCTCATAACCATATTTGCCAATTCTGGTAATAGCGCTGTATTTGCCATTCATTTGGTTACTGTTGTTAAGGTGTTTTATAAAAGGCACATCACCTTCTTTGTCTCCTTGATTGTTGTTGTAACAACACAGGTTTGTTACTCTTCATGCACTTCTCCTAAGAATGAACTACAATGTTTCTGGATTTTGGTTTAAATCTCAAAAAAATCTGATTTTTTTTTGGTTTGATTTTGGGGGCTCGAACTGAATGGTAGGTGTTGGGATTTGGATGGGCTGGTTTATTCAGAAGGTATCTGGTGGAGCCAGCGGCTATGTGGTGGCCCGCCAATCTTGTCCAGGTCTCCTTGTTCAGGTTGCATCACAATATACTCAATTTTACATACAAAGACCATAAAATTTTTAGATTCTGTGAAAAATTCAGATCGAGTCTGACTAGAAATAAATTGACTATTGATTATACAAGTTGGGTTGACTAATTAACGTATTAAAAAAATCCTACTAGTATAATTTAGCTAGTTATAACATTCCATTAATCCATTGCTGTTTAATATATAACGGTGGACATATTCATTCTACTAATACTCATGGGTTGACACTGTAATACAGAAATTTTAAGTTACCTGCATAGAGTTTAGATGCTTTTGGCTCAGGGTGTGACATCTGCAAGATATTGTTCGCCTGCAGGGTTGCATAGCATTTCTTACTGTTGTACACATAAAGTTTAGTCATTGAATTGGGCAATCCTTTCTATTAACTACATATTCAGACGTTCTTCTAAAATTTCTCCTATTTTAATAACTGGCAATAATTGTGTCGTTGTGGTTCTCGCCTTTTCTTATCCTGAATGCTCTAGTCAGACATATAATTGGAATTCATTGTTGTTACAGGGCTTTGCATGAGAAAGAACAACGGCCTAAGGGTGGGCTTACGCGCACTCAGTTCTTCCTGATTGCCTTCGTCTGCAGCTTTGTTTATTATGTCTTTCCTGGCTACCTCTTTGAAATGTTAACCTCCTTCTCTTGGGTTTGTTGGATCTTTCCCCGGTCAGTCTTAACCCAACAACTGGGTTCGGGACTTCATGGACTCGGAATTGGTGCTCTTGGTTTCGACTGGGCTAGTGTGTCCTCCTACCTTGGGAGCCCTTTAGCAAGTCCATGGTTTGCCACAGCCAATGTTGCTGCTGGGTTCTTCCTAGTTATGTATGTTTTAGTTCCCAGCTGTTACTGGCTGGATGTCTATAGGGCCAAAAAATTTCCTATATACTCTAGTGGCACCTTCACAACATCAGGTCAAGTTTACAATATCTCAAGTATCATCGACTCTAATTTCCACCTTGACACCGCGGCTTATGAACGTGAAGGGCCTCTTTACCTCAGCACAGTTTTTGCAATTACTTACGGCATTGGCTTTGCTACACTCAGTGCTACTGTTGTACATGTGCTTTTGTTTCATGGAAGGTACCAAAATAAGTGTGCTGATATCTAATTTGTATTTTGTACTAAATGTCTCCGTCTTTTAAAATGAAGCTCACTTATGCTGTGAAATGCAGAGAGATCTGGGAGCAAAGCAAATCAAGTTTTAACAAAAAGGAAATGGACATACATACAAAACTTATGAACAAATATAAACAAGTTCCTGAGTGGTGGTTTTGGTGCATCCTTGTGGCAAACCTTGCATTAGCTATCTTTGCGTTCGAGTATTATAACGAGCAACTTCAATTGCCCTGGTGGGGTGTCATTCTTGCATGCGGTGTTGCTTGTTTCTTCACTCTCCCCATTGGGATAATCACTGCCATCACTAACCAAGTAATTATTGATCACGTTGTTAAATCATTTTTGTGCATGGAACATGTTACTTTGTGTTTGATTCAATGCAAGCTAACTAAGTATATGTTGTTAGATGACATGCACCGGGCTTGAACATTATCACTGAATATATAATTGGCTATATCTACAGGCACCGGGCTTGAACATTATCACTGAATATATAATTGGTTATACCTACCCTGGATATCCAGTAGCTAACATGTCCTTCAAGGTGTTTGGTTACATGAGTATAACACAGGCTGTGACCTTCCTGCAAGACCTCAAACTTGGTCACTACATGAAAATTCCACCAAGGACAATGTTTATGGCACAGGTCATTTTTATTTTTATTTTGTGACCAGTAGCTACATATAACAACTTCTGACTATTTTTGTTTACATGATTATTGATGGTCTTATGATTTTTTGTAGATAGTGGGGACCCTTATTTCCAGTGTTACGTACGTGAGCACTGCATGGTGGTTGATGGAAACCATCCCCGACATCTGTGAGACAACATCCTCCGGTGGTACTGTCTGGACATGCCCGACAGATAATGTTTTCTACTCTGCGTCTGTTATCTGGGGCTTAGTAGGACCTCGTAGGATCTTTGGAGGTGAAGGCACGTATGGGTTGATCAATTGGTTCTTCCTGGTTGGAGCGATTGCTCCTCTCCTTGTTTGGTTAGCTCAGAAGTTGTTCCCTAGGAAAGAGTGGATTAGATTGGTCAACATGCCGGTGTTAATAGGCGCCACAAGATATATGCCGCAAGCTACAACAGTGAACTACACGAGTTGGATTGTTGTAGGATTTCTATCTGGGTATGTAGTTTATAGATATAGACCAGAGTTGTGGCAACGCTACAACTATGTGCTCTCAGGTGCCCTTGATGCTGGCCTGGCGTTTATGGGGATACTTGTGTATCTGTGTTTGGGATTGAGTAACATCCATGTTAATTGGTGGGGAAATGAAATAGATGGTTGTCCTTATGCTTCATGTCCAACGGCCCAAGGTGTAGTTGTTGAAGGCTGCCCAGTGGTTCACCAGTAACTACCGTGGGAATGCTTGTTCAACCACAAAATCCTATCCTTGTAAAAATGGTTGTAGCACCAGAGAATATGCAAATCATTTGTCATTTTGTTGTTTGTACCCAATCTTTCCTCTACTTTGAAAGAATAATTGGTATTTGTAGTTGATTATGGGATCCAATTTGTTAACCATATAGTTATACCACCATTTTATATTGTTAGGTGAGACATTTTAATGTGTTGTCAAACAGTAAAAGTAGAAATTTGGAAGAGAAAGAAGATGTATATTTTTGGTATATGCATAAATCATGTGAAACAGGAAAGCAGTTGTGGTATATAATATATGCATATACAAACACATTTGATTAAATAAATATGGGTTTCATTTCTGTTAGCAGATACAACTCTGCTAAGTATTTGAGTGCATCTAAATATGGGTTTCTGTTGTGTTACCAAGTGTTTGGCCCATTTTGTACACTTAAATATTAATTGTGACAATTAAATTATTAAAAAATATCACAACTTTAATATAGCACTTAGTGAGTTAAACATCAAAAAAATTCTCAATTCAAGTTCAAAATTCTCATACAAGTTTTAAGGAGTATAATTCTTTCGAACGACCAGTTTATAAATCATGCATATAGAGCAGCTACATTCATTTATTTATACTAACACACTTTATTATCGGTTTATTTCAAAAAATTATATAAGTTGCGATGCGATAGTACAAAATTGCACTTACTAGGCACCAAGCAAGTTGGACTAAATAATGCCCTACCCCATCCCCATCCCCATCCCCATCCCCATCCCCAGACACTCTTCTTCACGTAATTTTATTCACTTACAAAATAATTATAAATACATACTCTTTCTATTTTAAAATTATAAATATAATTTAACTTTTAAGATATTAAATGTAAGACCCCAACTTTTATAAATAAAGATGAATTTTTTATAAATATCATTTTTGAATATTATGGAGTTAATTTGATATAATGTTATAGTTGTGGGTAATATTTATAAATTTTGCAAAGTACGCAAGTTGTTATATAATATTCGATTGGTCGGGGAATATTCGTTTTAACAGGGAATATTCGTACAATGGCACAATCATTGGTGGACCCCACAACGAAATTATTGTCGGATTGAGAAAACGACAAAAATATTTTATTAAAAATAACGGCGGAAGTTTTACCATTAATACTGTTGAACTACTCGGTAGTAAAAGTACAGTAATACGTGTGGTTACATAGTAGCACACGGTATTGATTATTAATGCTTATGTGAGAAGTCACTCAGTTTGATTCAATTATTGTCAGTTAATAATATGAATTATTTAGCGATAATGACGTTTTGTTTTATTCGTATTATTAACGTAATAAAACAGAAACATCTTTTTATATAAAACAGAATACTTTATTAAAGTTATTCTATAAATAGAATATATTATATTTTATTTAAAAGATTTTTCTTTAAATATGGACCGTCAGATTAAAGTAATTAATCTGGACCGTTCATGGATTAGTTACTATGCATTCTATTTTTCTATAAATAGCAGCTCATTCCTTCATTATTTCTTACGAATTCACTGAACTCTAGAGAGAGAAGCTATAGAGAGAAACTATAGAGAGAAACTATAGAGAGAGAGAAGAAGAGTATTCTGCTACTTAACTACTTCCTTACTTCAGCTCTTCTTTAAAACGGTAAGGGGTGTTATTCTTTCTTATTCATGAAGAGAACTGTTGTTATTCCATTTCTTATTATTCTGTTGGAATAACCTGTATACGCGGTCTACCCTATACTTGGTGACATTCTTCTATTATTCTGTTGGAACATCCTGTCTGTGTGTTTTACACCGGACCTGGTTCCGTTTTTATTATTATTCTGTTGGAACATCCTGTCTGTGCGTTTACGCCGGACCTGGTTCCATTATTTATTATTCTGTCGGAATATCCTGTCTGTGCGTTTACGCCGGACCTGGTTCCATTATTTATTATTCTGTTGGAATAACCTGTCTGTGCGGTCTATCGCATGCATGGTGATTTCTTTTGTTATTCCATTCTTTATTGTACTCAGTTGGTTAAGTTTTGACTTCTATACTTCATGAAATTTGTGGAATATCCTTGATAATTGCGTTTCATCCAGTATCTTTTTATGAAAATATTCTTCTAAGCATTCTTGAATTTTACTCCACAATGCAGTATCATGTTGACAATTTGGACGTTGTTAATTCTTGGATAAATTAATTCTTGAACTTGTTTTATTGAATTCTTATATCATTGTCATCATCCTCATGTTTATAAAATGTTAAAAGTCATCTGTGGCCTGTAGTGCATAGATGGACTTGGTATGATTATGACCAGGGATTATTCGGTATAATCATGACCGTAATGTTACAAATGATGTGGTAAAAGTCCTCATTGGCCCGTAGTGCATTGATGGACAGTTGTTGGCATGATCATGACCATTAATGAATACACGAATATCATTGGCCGTAGTGCAGGGGTGATTCGATGATGTGAATTATTTTATTAAGCTGAGTCCCAGCGATAACAGTGTTGAAAAACCTTTTAAATCATAAAAGATAGTAGAGTTTATTTTCTACTTGACTCTTTTAATGGATTGTTTGTTCCGCTGCAGTTAAACTTGATGTCTATTATATTTTATCAGTTTAACATTGTTGAAGGCTAATGATAATTTATTCTGCATTATCTTAGTCATAATATTTCTTACTGGGCTAGTTGAGCTCACCCTTTCTTTCACTGTTCTCTTCAGGAAATGAGAACGTAGCTGGGGCAAGTCGGGGAACGGAGTGATGGTTCGAATGATAGTATTAGTTAGTAGTCCTCATTATTCTATGTAATAGCGTGTTAATAAATGTAATGAGGACTCCTTTTGAGTATGAATACTCTCTAGAAGATAATATTTGTATTCAAACTTACAGTTTATGTTTTGTCGTATTGTACACGACAGTTGTATTAGTAAGTTATATTTGTATTTTGTACTATGTATCTGACGACCCAAGATGGGTGATGTATACCTAATTATGGGGGTGTCACATTAAAACTTTAAATAGATGTGAATTTATTTAATTTTAGTTTATACAATTATTATCATTATAAAATATATAACAAATATTATTAATTACAAAATTTATTTTATTATAAATTTTTAAGAATCATATTAATTTTGAAATAATTTGACCTTAAAAAGTCACATTATATTTTTAATCTTGGAGCCAAGAAAGGGAGTAAGAATTATGTGACAACAATATATGAATACGAAATGAGACAACAAAATTAGATTAAAAATTTAAATAAATTTTTATTTTATCTAATTAGTTAGCCTTGTTCAACAAACAGTCAAACTAATTTTTTGTCTAATTAGTTGGCCTTATTCAACAAAAAGGCAAACCAGACAAATGTATGAGTTGGAGGAGGTGGTCTAATAATTAGTTTGACATCTTATCAGTTACTCCCATAGGCTAGAGCATGGTTGATGAAGAAATCAGAGCTCCATTAAGTAATTTTCTTAATTTGCCATAACAGTTTTGAATCACTTCTAGCTCCATAAGTAAGTTTCTTAATTTGCCATATCAATTTTGAACAACTTCTAACTTCTGAATGCCTTGTTCTTTCTTATGCTCTCTATCAACAGTTTCCATACTAGAAGATGATAAATCCCACCCATCAAGCTCGCAATCCGAGGAAAACTCGCCCATCAAGCAGGTGGCTATCACAGTATCCACCGCCGATGACCCATCTCTCCCCGTCGTCACCTTCCGAATGTGGGTCTTGGGAACTCTCTCCTGCGTCCTCTTATCCTTCCTTAACCAGTTCTTTTGGTATCGTACGGAGCCTTTGCCCATCACAGCAATTTCAGCTCAAATCGCCGTTGTCCCACTCGGCTGGTTCATGGCAGCCAAGATCACGGACCGGGATTTCTTTGAGGGGACCCGCTGGGAATTCACGTTGAACCCAGGTCCATTCAATGTCAAAGAACATGTGCTCATAACCATATTTGCCAATTCTGGTAATAGCGCTGTATTTGCCATTCATTTGGTTACTGTTGTTAAGGTGTTTTATAAAAGGCACATCACCTTCTTTGTCTCCTTGATTGTTGTTGTAACAACACAGGTTTGTTACTCTCCATGCACTTCTCCTAAGAATGAACTACAATGTTTCTGGATTTTGGTTTAAATCTCAAAAAAATCTGATTTTTTTTTGGTTTGATTTTGGGGGTTCGAACTGAATGGTAGGTGTTGGGCTTTGGATGGGCTGGTTTATTCAGAAGGTATCTGGTGGAGCCAGCGGCTATGTGGTGGCCCGCCAATCTTGTCCAGGTCTCCTTGTTCAGGTTGCATGACAATATACTCAATTTTACATACAAAGATCATAAAAATTTTAGATTCTGTCAAAAATTCAGATTGAGTCTGACAATAAATAAATTGACTATTGATTAGACAATGTTAGAATTTAAGAACGAATAATATTGCAATCACACAGATATTATATGAAAGACAAAAAAGTAAAAATACAGGTTCACTAATTTGGCTAGTCTTGCTTGTCTGATGTATTCATTAGATCAATGTTTTGTAATTAGAAAGCCCTAGCTGCTATACCATGAACCCAAACTCATGAGGCCTAATACATTAGTAAAACTCAAGACCGTGCTATTAATAAATTCTCAAGCCCAATTGCACTTTATGTTTGGCTTCCAAGGGTGCTGCCCCTTTGTAACCCCTGCTAGCTCATCGGCGAGCTGAGCAGCCGCTCGCTTATCGGGGGGCGAGACCCCCGATTATCCTATCATAGTGGATATTCGTTGAACCTGCAAAAGTATGAGTTAATCCCAATATTCTCCCACTTGATGAATACTTCTTTATACCCACCTCAGATGTATACCACTCAAACTTTGCCAAACTAACTACTTTAGTTAAGAAATCTGCGTCGTTCACTAATGTGTCAACCTTCTCCAAGAGAATCAGTTTCTCATCAACCTTCTCTCTAATGAAGTGATACTGGATATCAATATGCTTCGACCGTGAGTGGAATGCAAGATTCTTTGCTAAGTGAATAGCACTCTGACTGTCACACTTCAACTTCACTGTCTTCTGTTTAAAACCAAGCTCAGCACACAACCTGTGAATTCGTATTGCTTCCTTACTTGCATAAGTGCCATGTATTCTGCCTCAGTAGATGATAAAGCAACAACACTTTGCTTCTTGCTCATCTAACTCACAGGACCATCAAACAATTTGAATACATAACTACTTGTTGATTTCTTGCTATCAACATCTACACCCCAATCAGCATCCACATATCCTACCACCTCAAAGTTCCTCTCATCTTCTTTACCTCCAAAATGCAAAACAAAATCAGAAGTACCACAAAGATACCTGAAAACTCTTTTGATGGCGGTCAAATGCTCCTTCCCGGGTTTTGACATATATCTGCTTAATACTCCCACTGCTTGGGCAATATCTGATTTTGTACATACCATTGCATACATTAAGCTTACGACTACGCTTGCATATGGAATGTGGGTCATCTCTTCCTCTTCTTTTTTGGTCGTAGGACACTGATCTGCAGACAATTTAGTTCCTGTAGCCATAGAGGTTCCAACCGGTTTGCAGTCAATCATGCTGAATTTCTTCAACACCCCTTCAATGTACTTCTTCTGCCCTAACACCAATTTTTTATTCTTACGATCCCTGTGTATATGCATACCAAGATGAAATTTGTTGGCCCAAGATCCTTCATATCAAAGTGTTGTGCCAATATTTCCAAAATAACATATCATCAACATACAGGGTTAGAATAACAAAATTGTCACCCAACCTTTTCATATAAACACAATGATCAGCCTGACAACGCGTGAATCCAAGTTGTAAAGCGTAAGAATCAAACTTTTGATACCACATTCTCGGAGATTGGTTAAACCCATATAAGGATTTCTTCAATTTACATACCAGATTCTCCCTGCCTTTGATTTCAAAACTATCTGGTTGATTCATGTAAATCTCCTCCTCCAAGTCACCATAAAGGAATGTTGTTTTGACATCTAGTTGCTCAACCTCTAGATCATAAACAACTACTGCAGATAGAACTGTCCGGATAGATGTAAACTTTGCTACTGGAGAAAAGATCTCATCATAGTCAATTTCCTCTATTTGAGAATACCCTTTTGCCACCAGTCGCGCTTTGTACTTCTCTACTTTTCCATCCGCATTTGTCTTCTTCTTAAACACCCATTTGCATCCAATTGCCTTTCGATCCTTAGGCAATTTAACAATGCTCCAGATTTGATTCTTATCAAATGACTGCATCTCCTCATTCATAACAAGCTCCCAATGATTTGACTCTCCCGAGGCCCTCACCTCTTTAACTGTGCATGGATCATCACTAGTGACATGTAAGGCATGATACACACCAAGTGAATACCTGTTTGGTCGCCTTCGAATCCGTGTGGACCTCCTCAATGTAGGATTGACTTCTTCCTCAACCTCCAACTCAACATCTGAATCATCCCCATCTTCCTCATTATGCAAAACAACATGTTCGGACTCAACTAGATCATCATTTGTAAAGTCTGTAGCCAACTGTGAATTCCCAGTCTCCACCTGCTTTCCCATTCTCACATCAATCTGCACATGATCAAGTTCTTCGGAAGACCCCCGACTACTATCATAGCAAACAAGTTGGGTTGACTAATTAACATATTAACAAAATCCTACTAGTATAATTTAGCTAGTTATAACATTCCATTAATCCATTGCTGTTTAATTTATAACCGTGGACATATTCATTCTACTAATACTCATGGGTTGACACTGTAATATAGAAATTTTAAGTTAACTGCATAAAATTTAGATGCTTTTAGCTCAGGGTGTGACATCTGCAAGATATTGTTTGCCTGCAGGGTTGCATATCATTTCTTACTGTTGTACACATAAAGTTTAGTCATCGAATTGGGCAATCCATTCTATTAACTACATATTGAGATGTTCTTCTAAAATTTCTTCTATTTTAATAACTGGCAATAATTGTGTCATTGTGGTTGTCGCCTTTTCTTATCCTGAATGCTCTAGTCAGACATAATTGGAATTCATTGTTGTCACAGGGCTTTGCATGAGAAAGAACAACGACCCAAGGGTGGGCTTACGCGCACTCAGTTCTTCCTGATTGCCTTCATCTGCAGCTTTGCTTATTATGTCTTTCCTGGCTACCTCTTTGAAATGTTAACCTCCTTCTCTTGGATTTGTTGGATCTTTCCCCGGTCAGTCTTAACCCAACAACTGGGTTCTGGACTTCATGGACTCGGGATTGGTGCTCTTGGTTTCGACTGGGCTAGTGTGTCCTCCTACCTTGGGAGCCCTTTAGCAAGTCCATGGTTTGCCACAGCCAATGTTGCTGCTGGGTTCTTCCTAGTTATGTATGTTTTAGTTCCCAGCTGTTACTGGCTGGATGTCTATAGGGCCAACAAATTTCCTATATTCTCCGGTGGCACCTTCGCAACATCAGGTCAAGTTTACAATATCTCAAGTATCATCGACTCTAATTTCCACCTTGACACCGCGGCTTATGAGCGTGAAGGGCCTCTTTACCTCAGCACATTTTTTGCAATTACTTACGGCCTTGGCTTTGCTACACTCAGTGCTACTGTTGTACATGTGCTTTTGTTTCATGGAAGGTACCAAAATAAGATGTGCTTATATCTAATTTGTATTTGTTTCATGGAAGGTACCAAAATAAGATGTGCTTATATCTAATTTGTATTTGGTATTAATGTCTCCGTCTTTTAAACTGAAGCTCACTTTAGCTGTGATATGCAGAGAGATCTGGGAGCAAAGCAAATCAAGTTTTAAAAAAAAGGAAATGGACATACATACAAAACTTATGAACAAATATAAACAAGTTCCAGAGTGGTGGTTTTGGTGCATCCTTGTGGCAAACCTTGCACTAGCTATCTTTGCCTTCGAGTATTATAACGAGCAACTTCAATTGCCCTGGTGGGGTGTCATTCTTGCATGCGGTGTTGCTTGTTTCTTCACTCTTCCTATTGGGATAATCACTGCCATCACTGGCCAAGTAATTATTGATCACGTTGTTAAATCATTTATGTGCATGGAACATGTTACTTTGTGTTTGATTCAATGCAAGTTAACTAAGTTTATATTGTTGGATGACAGGCACCAGGCTTGAACATTATCACTGAATATATAATTGGCTATATCTACCCTGGATATCCAGTAGCTAACATGTCCTTCAAGGTGTTTGGTTACATGAGTATAAAACAGGCTGTGACCTTCCTGCAAGATCTCAAGCTTGGTCACTACATGAAAATTCCACCAAGGACAATGTTTATGGCACAGGTCAGTTTTTTTTTTTGGTGACCAGTAGCTCCGTATAACAACTTCTGACTATTTTTGTTTACATGATTATTGATGGTCTCATGATTTTATGTAGATAGTGGGGACCCTTATTTCCAGTGTTACGTACGTGAGCACTGCATGGTGGTTGATGGAAACCATCCCCGACATCTGTGAGACAACATCCTCCGGTGGTACTGTCTGGACATGCCCGACGGATAATGTCTTCTACTCTGTGTCTGTTATCTGGGGCTTAGTAGGACCTCGTAGGATCTTTGGAGGTGAAGGCACATATGGGTTGATCAATTGGTTCTTCCTGGTTGGAGCGATTGCTCCTCTCCTTGTTTGGTTAGCTCAGAAGTTGTTCCCTAGGCAAGAGTGGATTAGATTGGTCAACATGCCGGTGTTAATAGGCGCCACAAGATATATGCCGCAAGCTACAACAGTGAACTACACGAGTTGGATTGTTGTAGGATTTATATCTGGGTATGTAGTTTATAGATATAGACCAGAGTTGTGGCAACGCTACAACTATGTGCTCTCAGGTGCCCTTGATACTGGCCTGGCGTTTATGGGGATACTTGTGTATCTGTGTTTGGGATTGAGAAACATCCATGTTAATTGGTGGGGAAATGAAATAGATGGTTGTCCTTATGCTTCATGTCCAACGGCCCAAGGAGTTGTTGTTGAAGGCTGCCCAGTGGTTTAGCGCGGGAATGCTTGTTGAACTACAAAATCTTATCCTTATAGAAATGGTTGTAGCACCGGAGGAGGAGAATATGCAAATCATTTGTCAGTTTGTTGTACCCAGTCTTTCCTATACTTTCAAAGAAGAAGATAGAAATTGGGAAGAGAAAGAACATGCATAACCTCAAAATCTAACTTCTCTGACCAAACATGGAATAGATATACTCATCTTCTTTCATTCTCATTTCCATTCCAATGTCATAATCAAACCAACCTTAAATTTATTTCTAAAATGTGGGGAAAATAATTTGAGTTTATTTTCCTTTCGGCAATTACACTCTGTTTCTGTGTTTTGAACAGAAAAGAAAAGAATAGAAAACTTAAATTAGAACAAAAAAGAAAAGAATAGAAAATTTAAAACTGAGTACATGAGTTGTAATTTAAAATTTATTATATTAAAAGTTGAGGATAATATGGGAATTATAAAAATATTACTTGTTTCAAAAAAAATTCGTCCAAATTAGGACAATTTTAGACGAAAAATTTTGGCAGGAAAAGTGATCAAGTTTTTTATCTATTTTTTTTTCGTTTATTAAAAGACTCAGAAACATAAGAATTGAAAAAAAAATTTTAATTTTTCGTCTATTTTTTTTCTTTTATGTCTATTTTAAAACTCAAAAAAAGAAGGTTAAAGTTAACTTTCTTTTCTTTCTTTCAAAATCTAGACTGAAGATGGAAAAAGGATTACGAACAAATTATAACTATAAGGGGTAAAAAAAAAGAGAAGGGAAAAGAAAAAGCACGGTAAGAAATAGGAATAAAGAATTCCCCAACAATTTTTTTTTTTTGGCTACAATCAACCAAACACGAGTAATAAGAGTGTAAACGAGTCGAACCGAAACGAACACAAAGTTACTCAAGTTCGACTTAAAATGATAAATTCGTACTCGAATTCGAATTATATTTAAAAAATCCTACTCAGATTCGACTCGACTCGAATATTTATTACTCGAATTCGATCCGACTCGACTCGAATATTTATTCAAACTACTCGCGAGCTTCAAATTCAAGCTCGAATTCGAATATCCACATAATAACTAGTTTTATAATAAATATAATTATAAAATAAATTTGTTATTCTACTTAAAAATGAAAAAATATATTTATTATTACACTTTTCAAATATAAAATCATAATTAAAATTAAAAACAAAATAAAATAATAACTAATTATCCTAATTTGATTTAACTTTGTATATATTATAAGAGAATGTATAGAATATCTAATCAAATATGTATTAACCGAGTGTTTATCGAATCGCAATTAAAAATTCGAGTAGTTTAAATCTTAAACGATTCGAGTATAATCTTACTCAGATTCTACTCATATTTTTATTCGAACTATTTTTAATACTCAGATTTTAATCATATTATTAATGAATGAATTCGAGTCTCGGTTGTATTTTTTCGAGCAGAGTCCAAACTATAGCATTAAACGCGAGGAATCGAGTATAAGTGCATTAAGGAGAAAAGGAATACCTACAAATCAAAATAAAAGGTAATTTGCTGCTCGTCCATCACAACTTCTTCAGTCTAATAAAACCTCCATTAAACCCTAAACAACTAACGACCACCTACATATTATTATTACTGGCTCATCTTCTGAAATTGGTGTTATTGGAGCACAATTACCCAACACCCAAGAAGAGAGATGGAGATCCAATCGGAAGGGAACGAAGAAATGGCGAACATGAAAGAGATGCGACAGAAGCTGGAATCCCGTATAGGCAGCCTACACAATGCACAACTAGACCTCATTGCTGCTCTCCAAACCCAAGTCCCAGACATTGTCTCCTCCCTTGATCTCTCTCTCAAGGTTATCTCTTCCTTCAATGGCCGACCTTACTCTCCTCTCCCATCCCCACTCCCAAACCCTAACGCCCACCCTAACCAATGCAAACCCGAAATCAATACAGATTCCCCTGAAAACACCTCAATTCGCACTTCTTCAGAGTCAAAAGCCACCAATTCCAAGAATCAGCAGCCCAAGCAATCACCTGAAGTTTCCAATTTCGGAGGAGATAATGAAAAATTTACAATGGACGAGAGTGGGAGCCCCTTATCTGTTGTTAGGTCTATGGTTGCAGTTTCTTTATTGGAAAGAGTTCCCTTTACGCCCATTGATTCGTCTACTGTGTTAATGAAATTGGAGAATGATCAGTCAGCAACTTCGGCGGAGAAGGCTGCATTACGGGAGCTAGGGGGTGAGTCGGGAGCAATTCTTGCCGTTGAGATGGCTCTGAGGTCAATGGCAGAGGATAATGGCGGTGTTGATTTGGAGGAGTTTGTTGTAAGTGGTAAGTCTAGGGTTATGGTAGTAGAGATTGACCGGTCTCGGCTCGTTAAGGAGTTACCTGAGAGTAAACAGTTGCATCAAAATGAGTCCAACCCCAGCTGTGGAAATCAAATACAACAAGTGGGGGCTATGGGAGGGGGTGATTTTAATAGTGGCATGTTTGGAATGGGAGGTCTAATGCCTAGGTCAGTGCCAGATATGTGGATGGGACCGGGTGACCCACATTTTTCAGGGATGCCTCCAATTTTTCCGGGGAATGGTGGGCCGGGTCCGATGATGGGGCAGAGGGGTGGACCTAGAGGGATGGTGGGGATGATGGGGATGCCCAGAGGGATGATGGGGGTTCCTCCAATGCATAGGCCCCCAACAGGACTGAATGCACAGATTGGTGGTTCCAATGCTATTTCTATGAAGCCTAGGACCGAGGAAGATGATTTGAAGGACCTTGAAGCATTGCTGAATAAGAAGTCTTTTAAGGAATTGCAGAAATCAAAAACTGGAGAGGAGCTGTTGGACCTCATTCATCGCCCCACTGCCAAGGAAACCGCTGTTGCTGCTAAGGTATTTTTATTTCCAAGCTTCATAATGTATTTATAATTTCTTTCTTTTGCAATGCTATCTTGATGGATTTAATAAACTGAGGTTGGTTGGTATGGACTTTGGGCATCTGTATTATTTATTCATTCTTTAATTTTCAAGATCATTCTGTGACATTTTCTTTAGAACATGGTAGACACCATCTGTTGTGAAATAATGTTAAAGTTGGTTGCAAACCTGCTGTTTATGAAGATCTTTTGGAACATGGATATTTTTTTTTCCTTTTTATAAGTGCAACTGCAAAATTTATTGAAACGGCGAAAGAAAAGCTGACCTCTAAACAAAACAATAGCTATACACTGCACCTAAAAACTGAGCCTAGCTGGGTGTAACCCCTATCACAAAACCTTTACAACCAATATTCTAAAAGGCGCTTGGGCGGGGCCTAGGCATGATTTTTTTATTTTAAATCAATTTTAATATTTTATTTTACATTTATCCAAATAAAACAATAATATAAAGCAAAACAATCTATAATAAAGATAATAAAGACATTTGTTTAAAGTTCAAACACATTCATATTGTCAATGTCAAAGTTCAAATACAAATATGCAATTGTTCAATGTTCAAACATATCTTTAACGTATTAGTTTTATTCATAAACAAAATTGCTATTAAGCAATAAAATTTAAAATTTTAATAATTCAATTCAATATTAAAACTTAAGAAACTAAATATAAATTTAAGAATTATATTGAATTAAACTAAATATTACAAATGTATCATCATTTATATAATTTGAAGTTGGTACAAGTTCAAAAAATTACAACTATAATAAAATTATCAATTTTGACTTGATATTGTTCACTTCTTATTGTGATTTGATATGCTTTAACATGCATTATGAATATGGTAAATCATTAGAAAAATAAATATATTAAGATCTGGTTTGGGTAGTTATTAAAATTTAAAAAAACATCTCCGCCTAAACCCCGCTTAGGTCCCGCTTAATTTTCTGGAGGGTTTTTTTTGCCGCCTTGGGCCTAGGTGAGGCTCCAAGGGGGCCTAGCGCCTAGGCAAAGTGTCAAGTGGGCCTACACAGATCTAGGCGGGGATTTTTAGAACACTGTTTACAGTTTACAGGCTCTGAGGAAACAAAAAACTTTTCATGTACGAGCTCCTCCAAAAAATCTTAGAAAGGGAGCAAACCCATAAATTTTATATTCCCTCGTCTTGAGTTAGATATGCAAATCAAACTAGGAATGGGAAGAGTGTCTTATTCATTCAGAAAGAAATACCATTTTAGTCATTGAAAGGAGAGCATCATGGTCAATGGACAGCCTACCTTGTTTCCAAGACATGCTTGGGTCAAAATGTGGTTGTTTATTTTATTGTCTTTTTGAATTTATGTTCTTTGAAACTGTATGCAATCCTCTTTATCCTTTTTATGTTCTTTGTAATTAGCATAGGCCTGTGGAAATTTGGCTTAATATCCCCATATTTGAATGAGACTCCATGGCCTCTAGTTTACGAGATAAAATTATGCATATTTAAGTCTTTATAAGTTGGTAAGTACTAATTACTTGTCCAAATACATAGGTAAATAAATTTATATTTATGGAAACTTCTGTATTTTGCATCTTCAAGGATGTTTTAGCTGTATGATCATGATTGTATATGCTTCTTTGTTCATATGTTAATCTTTCATCAATCATCACTATTAGTGCCATTGCTACTGAATCATTGTTGTCGTTGTTTCAGTTCAAAAGCAAAGGTGGTTCCCAAGTAAAGGAGTATTGTTCAGCCCTCACCAAAGAAGATTGTCGACGTCAGTCTGGTTCCTTTATTGCTTGTGAGAAGGTTGGTATAGCTACAGTATTTGTGTCAGTTATTAACACAACAGATTAATTAGAACTCTGTGGTCACAACATGTATTAATTTACACATTATAAATTTTTTCCCTTTTGTGAATGATTTCTAACTCGTAAAATTTAGTTTGGCTTTCTAAAAGCCAGCTCAACATGATTTTGAGGTAAGTCTGTCCACATAATTTTTTGGAGCTTGACAGACATCAGGGGTGTGGCGCTCAAAGATTGAATCTTTAAAATGCTTTTCTTGAGCAGGTGACTTGTCTTTTTGTGGTTAGTACCACTTGAAACACTAACAGAACCCCAACAGTTGGTGCAGTGGTTCAAATGACACCCGGGATGAGCCGTAGACCTGGACATCTTGAGATCGAATTCTACTTGCAACAATTGTGAAAAGGCAGATAAAACTACTGAAATGGGGCCACGGACCGCAAGCGCAAACTAGTTTCAAGAAAAGGCTGGTACGAGCTGGAGGATTAGTCTGAATGCGGTTGGAAAACTCCACATTATCAAAAAAAGAAAAGAAAAAATAAACACTAACAGACCGTTGGTTGGACGGAATCGTTTTAGGGGAATAAAATGATAGTTAAAATCGTAATCAGATCATAATGGAATTGGAATTGAATACTTTATTCATGTGTTTGGTTGGACAGAATCGTTTTAGGACGGAATGAAATGAAATCAAATGTCATGACCAAAATATCCCCAACTTACTAACAATATATATATATAATATATATATATATATATATATATACACACACACACAATCCAAAATAAGTATAATACATATTAATATTATAATAGAATTGAATACTTTATTCATGAGTTTGGTTGGACAGAATTGAGAATTGTTTTAGGACGGAATGAAATGAAATTGAATGTCAGGACCAAAATATCCCCAACTTACTAATTATATATATACAATCCAAAAGTATAATACATATTAATATTATAATATATACTATGTTGATATATAATATAATAATATTATATATAATATTATAATTTTATATATTGTACTATTGTAATTATAATATTATAATATAATATAAAGTAAATATAATGTATAATAATACATATAATATTATATGTTATATTTGGTATTAAGATAATACAAAACAAATATAATACATGTTAAAAAATATAATATGATATATGTTATATTATATATTAAAAAATATGTATATATAATATATATATATATATATATATATTTATATTTATATACACAATTATAATATAATTCATATTAATAAAAATATCATATTATATGTAGTATATTATATATTAAATATATTATATATATTTATTTATATGAGTGAGGACATTTTTATCTCGATATTTTTTTTCTCATTCCTTTCCTCATTGAAATTGTGATTCTTTAGGGGTGGTTAAGGAATCACGATTCCAATGTATAAAGGTATCGCGATTACGTTGGAATTGTCATTCTTTTATGCTACCAAACTTCAGAAAGGAATGCTGAGCATTCCATTCCACAACCAAATGCCCTATAAATACGTTTTTTTGAAATCGAATGACTAAACGTCAGTCGGACTCATCCTACTCGTAAATGCGTGCGAGTGAGTTTGACTCTATGTATGAGGATTGGAAATGTTACCTGAAATATGGTGCGTTTCGGTACGCGAGTACGCGATACGCTGCATAACAAAAACACGATACCCTAAGATATATTTATAGGGTTAAATCCATTTTCTCTAATATACTAGATTTCGGTTTACAAATGCATTACTGAACTGAATTTTTTAACGATCAACTGATTGTAATGCTTATTTTTTTCAAACCGTCACAAATTCCGTCTAAACAAGTTGACAAGCCCGCGTGAATAACTAACTTAAAAATATTATTTTTTAATTTTCTTGTTAAAAGTAGATGGAATTTGTGATGGTTTGTAAAAAATAAGCTGCTCAATGAGTTGATTGTTAAAAATTTCAGTTCAGTGATGCATTTATATATGGAGGTCGAGTACAGTGGGAAAAAGTGGATTAACCATCTCTTTATTTTAGTTCTTATAATTAGGAATTCTCTTAAAATTTAAATGTAATAGACCTAAGTTTTATAGATGATTTTTAGTTGAATCAACAAGTTGATTGTTTTATAAATATTTTAGTACAAATGTATTGTTTGAGCTTCTAATATACTAAATTGTAATATTGATATTTATGCAATTATAGTTAAACAAAAAAAAATGTTGATACGATAAATTTAGACTATTTGTACGTAAAAGTATTCTGTTTAGGTACGCAAGTACCTATACACAGTTTACTAGGTTTATGAGAGTATTTGATAACTCTGAATTTGGAACCAACGGCCTTGAGGTTATTCCTCAAGGCCTCTGCCATTTCTCCCACCACATGGTGTTAAATTCTAAATATATGTGTGTGATATGTTGTGATAAATAGGAAGTTTTTTGAAAAAAAAGTCTTTTCTCTATTTAGTCGGACTGAGAATCGTAGTTGTTAAGCGAGTCTTGATGGTAGCCCCTGGACGCCTAGGCGACAAGGCGATCGTCATGGTGTCTGTATGGCGACAAGTCGTTTACAATGTGCAATTTATATATTATTTATTTTACTTAACAAGTATATTGGCAATAAAATTTCATATACATTAAAAATTTAAAACTCAAAACATAATACTATGGAATAACATTAAAAACATAATTATGAAATAGCAGAAACAAATTTCATCTCCTTTTCAAAATAAATTAGACATCATTTTCAATAACACAAATTTTGTAGTAGGAATGCACGGGATGTACACTAAATTAGATGAAGTTAGTAAGTTACATTATTTTGATTTTTCAGCAATTATGAAACTTAAATAATATCCAACTAAGGCATCTAGTAGCAACCATAATCCAGATCAGTCACTGTCAATGGATAAAATATATAAATAAATATATATATTTATATAAACAGAACAGATCTAAAGTATATTTCTTAAATAACATATCTCTCTTAAATAGCATATCTTTATTCAAACTACGTCGTTTTGAAATTTCTTTTAAAAAACAAAATAATATTAAAAGAGAGTGGTCTCATTTGCTTTTTTTTTATTTACAAAAATGTCACTCGCGGCCCCGTTTATTTTTAAAAGAATTTTCAAAACGTCGTAGTTTTAATAAGGGTATGTTATTTAAGAGAGGTATACTTTAGATCCGTCCTCTTTATATAAATATATAATTACATATATATATATATATGTGTGTGTATATATATATATATATATAGATTTATAATTGTGTGGAGGAAAGTGTAATATAAAGCAAATCAGTAAGTGGAGAGACCAGGAAGCCACCAGAAGCTGAGAAGAAAGAACCGAGTCGCGACCACAGAACGAGTCGCGAGTCGCAACTAGACCAGAGAAGAAGAAAGAGAAGAAACTATGAAAGAAGAGCATACCTGACAGTTGGTCGCGACTTATTTTCTAGGCGCCCGACTTTCAAGCCTTCACCAAGTCGCCCTGCCGCCTTGCCTTTATCCGACCGACTGGACTCCTAGGCGTCGCCTTAACAACTATGCTGAGAATATATTGTCCTCGAAGCTGCTTGATTCTTTTATCATTGAGCCTTCTAAAATTAGGCCAAGGATAGGCTCAAACAATTAAGAACGGTTCCAAGCTCAATCTAATACATTAACCACTCAACTCATTTGCTGGTTAGATGTACTCAATGTCCTCAATCTTGAAGGAGCTTTATGTTACCATTAGTTGCGTGAAATATTTTGTTTTATCTTTTCATGCTTTAGTCTATTGTTGAAGGAACTAGCTCTAGCATCAGTTTTTAAAATACCTGATTGTGAAAGTGTGGTAACTCTAATTTAGATATTTTAACTATTTGACCTATCAAAGAAGATAGATACTATAACTATTTGTGGTTATGAAAATTCCTTGTTTGCAACAATTTAGTTGATATTTTTTCTTACTGAATCATCTTCTTAGGTTCATTTTCGGAGAATAATTGCTCCCCATACAGATGTCAATTTAGGGGACTGCTCCTTTCTAGACACTTGTCGACACATGAAGGTGAATTCTAGTTTTTCTATGCTGTAATTCTACAGGCTAAATTCTCATTATTACCTATAGTAATAATTCGTGTACTTGTTTTCTATTATAGACATGCAAATATGTTCATTACGAGCTTGACTCAACACCAGATGTCCCACCAATGATGATTGGCGATGCTGCTCTTCCTCCCAAATCACTGAAGCCTCAACGTGCTGAATATTGTTCAGAAGTAGAGCTTGGTGAATCACAGTGGATTAATTGTGACATTCGTAATTTTAGAATGGACATTTTAGGGCAATATGGAGTCATTATGGCGGATCCACCTTGGGACATTCATATGGAATTGCCTTATGGAACAATGGCTGATGATGAAATGCGTACTCTTAATGTTCCCGCATTGCAAACTGATGGTCTGATATTTCTTTGGGTAACTGGACGGGCAATGGAGCTTGGGCGTGAATGGTATGTCATCGCTATCTGTGTCCAGTTACAATGTTGAGAAAATATCTCTGCTAAATGATTCTACATATTGCCCAAAGAACCTAAGACTGGCATCATTCAATTCATGAGAATTTTTAAGTGGCTGGTCAAATTTTTTGAGTATGTCTTTGGAAGTTAGATAATATATGATAGTCTATGATCATGAAGCCTAAACAATATGCAATCCTTTTTGCCCGGGATTCATCATTGACCAAAGGAGAAGTAATTTTGTTTTATACATGTTGCTTGCCTTTTGAGGCCATTGTATGCAAAATACTTGGTTTCCTTGAAATGAAATATCATGTGAACTATACATAGTAGTGTGAGTCAAACTACAAATGATATTGATTAGTGACTTTATGGCAAAGAAAGAATGGATTAGATTCAGTTTGTAAGATAGGAGGAGTTCAGCTGTTAGATGGATACAAGTGTTGCACAGCTTCTCTACCTATAGAAGATAATAAGATAGTCCTTAATGATGGGAATCATCATGGATAATGTGGATGATTTATTTACTTTGTTTGTTTAATTATTATGGACTTGTTTTAATTTTAGGAGTTGGTTGGTATTTAATTTAAGTAGTTGGGGTATTTTTGTCTGTAGTTATTTTCTTGGTTCCCAAGTATAATTTAGGGTCCCCAAGTATAATTTAGGGTTGTTTTGTTTAAATACCGATGCAAGTCTTGAAATCTTAAGATTATTGGCACCTTTATATAGTGGAGATATTTCTTAGGGTTAATAGACGTGGAGTTGAAACTCTAAACCCTAAAGATCTAAGCGTAGAGCTTAAATCCTAGGTTCCTATTCTGTTACTAAAATTCATTTTCAAACCTTGTCCTACATCACTTAATTTATTCTGCGGTGTTTTGGCCCATTCTTACATTGAATTCAGAATCTTTTTGAGAATGATATTGCCAACGCCACAATTTATAAAAGCATATTCTTATTCTTGCACGGATCCTACAGTCTGGGATGTAAACAAAACAACTGTGTTGTCTTTTATTGGTTGAAGTTGGTGATAGCTGTTGAACTATATCAATACATTCTTCGGAAACTCCATTGTAAACTTGGATATGTGGAAGCATGAAAAAAACATGCTGCAAGTGATCACATATTTAAGCTATTCCCCTACTTTTCATTGCACCATTAACATTTAAAATTTGCTTATTAGTTTTTTTTTGTTGTTAAATTACTGCAGCCCAAGTTGTTGATGTTCTAGCATATACATCTGATGGACATAAATGTGCCAGATTATCAAACATTGTATTAGTTCGAACATTTCTGTCTGCATATATAGTTAAATAATTGTGACATTGACAGGCAGTAAGGTAGAGAACAACAATGTATTTGTTTGCTTTTATTTCTCAAATGTATATCCCACTAAAGATGACCCTTGCTTAGTATGATGGTTAAACCTTTGTCATGTGTGCTTGAGAATTAGGCTCAAGTAAGAGAAAACACTTTGCATATACTGCCACGGTTTATTCCTCTAGCCACCTTTTATCTCTTATGAACACTGGGTAATGGCCTTAATATTGTACTTTTGCATCTTAATCTTCTCTTCGCAGTTTAGAACTTTGGGGGTATAAGCGTGTAGAGGAGATCATTTGGGTGAAGACAAATCAACTCCAACGAATAATTAGAACTGGGCGTACAGGTCATTGGCTCAACCACAGTAAGGAGCATTGCCTTGTTGGAATAAAAGGAGATCCAATAGTGAACAGGAATATTGATACTGATGTGATTGTTGCTGAAGTTCGAGAAACAAGTCGTAAGCCAGATGAGGTAAGATAACTACAGGTCATTCTTGATCTAGATGTATGATGCTTAGCACAAGCTGATGGCTACATATAAGTAGCACGGAAACAGAAAGTGTGAAACAAATATTATAGCTTTAGCTATTTATTTTTTAAGGATAAACTTTGTATGAAGTGTGTAACTAAAAATATAAACTAATAAATAAGCGTATTCTGTGGTAATCATATGATCGTATCCTAGTTTTAAGAATTGTCCTATCCTTGCTCCCTCCCCATCCTCATCCCACACACATATCGGTGCTTCCTAGCGTTTTGCTAGAGTTTGTTACCGAAACACCCCAAAATGTGATTTGGTGCCCTAGGGGTTGAGATCTCGTGCTTCATGGATTACATTTCTTACTGTTACTCTAGCAAATGATTCTACTATATTTGTCTCTATCTATGTGATGGTTTCACTACATTTGTTGTATCCATATTGTTGCACTTATGTTTCTTTCGAGTATGATCATTTTAGACTTTTTAAAAGTAAAGTTGAACTAAAATAATGATCTTGTTATTTCACAGATGTACCCCATGCTGGAGAGGATAAGTCCAAGGACAAGAAAGCTGGAGTTGTTTGCTCGCATGCATAACACACATGCGGGGTATGCATTCTCAATTGAGCAGCATTCTCTTACTTTTGATATTCTTGAATGTAATTTACAATGCATATATTGATTGATCAAGATATTTTGATATAGCAGTGGAGTTCTTATGTGTTATACTTGTTTCTGCTGGACAAAGTGTTATTACGTCCAACTCAAATCTTTGGGGTCGACTTTTGGCTAGTGAGAACTGTTTTGTCTTATTCAGAAGCACTAGAAATGTACTACTTAATACCCTGTGTCAATGTTCAGAAATGTGTAATTGTTTTTTGCGTTTTCTGTGGTCATTGTACATCTAAGAAGAGTAGTTCCTTTCGAATTGAACCCGTGTGCAGATAAAACTTTACAACATACACTGCACCAGGCTTCCTTTTTTAGTTTGTTGTGATTTTCCTCATTGTACAAGCTTCAAATGCAATCTGGGTTTCTCAGTTGACCTGTGTTGTTTATATAAATCAGGTGGATGTCACTAGGTAATCAGTTGAATGGAGTACGATTGGTGGATGAAGGGCTTCGAGCTAGGTTTAAAGCTGCTTATCCAGAAGTTGAGGTGCAGCCTCAGTCCCCTCCTAGGGCTTCTGCTATGGAAGTGGACCCCGGTGTGCCTCAAATGAGGAGTCCGTTCAAAGGGTCCACCACAGTAGCACAGTTTGCAGACAGCAGAGCTCCAGAGTCGGCATATGCATCTGAAGAGAAACCAATGAATCTTGATGTGAGCTAAATTCTTATGTTCATAGTGGTGTTAGCATAGAATTATACTAGTTCGCAGATGTTGGATGACAAGCCAAGAGTTCTGGAATGTAACTACTCTTGTTAATCATTTCTTTTCAAATATAATGTTTTTTTTTATTAATTTATTTATGTAATTTAGTGAACACTCGACTCTTGTAATGGTTACAACAACAACAACAGAGGAATTGGTTATGGATAATATGGTACTGTCGGTGTGGCATTTTTTTGTTGAGTAATCCCCTTGCTCTTATTTCTAATCTCATACCAACTTTGGTGGGATTTGGATATTTATCCACAACATCAAAGTTTTATGTAATCCAATATGAAGTACATTTTATGATAAATGCTTGTATATTTGTATGATATGATAGAATAAATTGATAACTTATTATTCATCACTATAAAATTGAAAAACACCAAGTATATGGATAAACGCATAACAAAATATATTTATAATTTATAAATTTTGTTAAATTTATTGCAGAAAATATTAGTAAATAAATATTAATTTTTTTACCGAATCATAATTTAGAGATAGTAAAGGCATGATTTTTCCTTTAATTTCTTTCTTATGATTATGAGTTTATTTATTTTAATAAAATATGTAATCACTAAAGGTAATGAAAGTAAATACATGCAAGATAGTTAAATATAAGGTAATGTTATTATCAGATCTTGGCCGTTCATTTAACCATGTATTTATATACTGACGGTATTAAAACGACTAAACATGTTTACTCTCTTAAACAGCTGGCACTTGGCAGGCTGACAAAGAATTACAAGACCAAGAATCTTATTCAAACGAATTCTGAAGAGATGATAAATTTGAGGTAATTAAATATATTCAACAATCAATATAAACTGGATATTGAAATGAATTTAGTTTTAAATAAATAGAAACTTCAAAAATTACATTTTTCTTTCAAATAGTGCCGGTGACTAGTGCACATATCAAAAATCTCATGGCTGCCGACAAGAAGAAGACTGGAACGCTGACTAACGGCGAGGAAGAAGGGGAAGGCGGTCCTGGAATTGTCCCAAACACATTTTGATAAGAAGGTGAGGTCGCCGGCAATGCAGCCGGACCATAAGAGGGTGAGAAGACTGAAGACGACGTAAGGACAGAGATGTTGAGTTTCTGTGATTTTTGGCAGTGGCCCTGTTGTCCACTGGTGAAGTAGTATTCTCCTGGTGAGGTAATGTTGAAGAGAGAATTGCCATTGTTCATGTACACAATTGGATCTGTTAGGTTGCAGCTGTTGTAAGATTGCTCTGTTACTTGAACAACTGAATCTTGACTTGGTGGGTATAAGAAAACTGCACAAAATCATATATTTTGACTGAGATTTGAGGATATCATGCATACATTAAAAAACTAAGAGAAGCAGCAAAAAATACAAACTTACGGAGGGAGTCTCCAATCTTGAAGTTGTGATTCTTAGACCATTTGGTGTAGACGAGTCGATTTGATGAAGTGGGCAACCCCCAAGCATCTAAATCTCCAACCTTGTATTGGTAGCACAAGACTTCGGTTTGGATCAGCACAAGAAACTGGAGACTTATATACCATAGCAAGTTTTCTTGAATTCTAAGACTACCCATCTCTTACCTTCTCTATCTGTAACAAATCAGGAAGGAGGGAGGGAGAGAGAGCTTATTGTTGGCACGGGTATTTACTAGTGCCAGACTGTTAGGTTGAGTAGAAGAGGGCAAGTTCAAGCCCAATGCCAATTACTTTAATGACCTTGTCTAATGAAGCAGGACTACATACTTCCTCTCTACAATTTTTTAAATGGTCAAACCCCACTAGTTGTAACACAGCCCACAGATCCATAATTAAAGTAAATGGTGAAAAGACTAACGGTTAATATTTAATCAGATCTAGTAGTATTGCATACATACTACATTGTACATAAATATACAAAAGGGATATAAATGAACTTCATAATTTAGCAAGGCCAGCAAAACAAAAAGGAATACTATGAACAACAAAACACTAGCATGTGGTACAGTTGGACATGCACACTTTAGAGGATGCAGTACATCATGAAAATGAAATGTTTGAAGAAGAAAGGAGGTGGCGTATTCTACTATTAAGCGTTTTATTATGTATAATAATGATAAAAAGAAATTGTGCATAATAATAATTACTCCGTATTTAATACCATGTGGAACTGATAAATTATGGAAAGGGCATTAGGTCACTGAATTACATCACCTCTCACTCAAGGATCTTCAACTGGTGGTTGACTTGAACTGTAAAAGAAACCCCCCAAAAGATGATAATTACTTCATTCAAGCAGAAGTCAAATTGTAGAACTTCAGAATAAAATTACATTGTCTCTCTATTTAAAATTATATGATGCCAGCGAGATTAAATTTCTAAACTTCAGGTACTTGATACTTCAATCCAAAGATACGAGTAACATTTGACTTTTCGAAATGCAGCTAATATTCTATGGAAATAAATCAATCTAGAGAACGCATTCTGGTCCGCCTTAATTTGTCCGTTTTGTCCATCTAGTCTGATATTTCAATTGGAAACGGGCTTAAAATCTTCAACTTAATAAAAAAATCCAGAGCAACCGTAGCAAGAAGAAAAATTAAAAGATTCTCAGATACAGAAATTGCACCATCATAAGCATGTGACAATAAGCTACCAGCATTTAACTCTAGAGGAGGTCCAGCACCAAGAATAGCTAGGCCTGCATACAAATTAAGTTTGTGAACCACAAAAATATTATTAAGTTGTTGACCAAAGAGATATTGTCATCACTTAAATTTCCAAAGGCTTAATTAATCTGATGTTTCAGCATAAAAATAATATGAATGTACCTTTAACAACGCCAAACGCAGCAGCCACGCCCGACTTCAAATGAATATCCTCCAAGTCTCTTCTCATGACATATCTATAGGTTATTCCATATAATGCACAGCTAATCAAGGTGATTGCTAAAGAGAGTATCAGCTCAGAAATGCTGTTCACTTGAGTCAAGGAAATAGGAGACCCTGCTAGTGTCCCAACTATGGCCGAAATCAATGATGCTTTTATTGACTCCAGTCTCTCAGCATTTTTCTTAATTGCTTCACTTTCATTCTCCATGAGGGCATCTCTGCCTCCAACCCCATCAACAGCAAGAGAGCGCTCTGCCTCTTCCACCATTGCTCTTGCTTCTAATATTTCTTTTTGACATTCTGCAATCTTCAAAATGTGCAACATTCTTTATAAGCGCATGAAACATCATAATAGTCTATTCACTATTCAGGGAAGCTATTTATGTCAATTAAAAGAACAAGTAAATTTCTTAGTATAAAACCAATCCTTGCATTCCACAAACCTGATTGAAACTCTATGTAAGATTTGAGAACCATCCTTTCCCGTGGAGGTAATTCACTGACCCAAGCTCATGGTATACTTTTAAGTTTTGAACCTCTTTAATTATGCTAGTGAGGAACAATAAACTTTTAACAATATATGAGGATCAAAACAAAGTAATCAGTTTAGCCAAAACAATTAAGTAATTCTTTTTTTTTTGTTGATAATTCTAGGAAAAGTAGTTTGTAATTTAAACTCACACTTACTACTTTGCCACTGCAAAGGTTTGAACTTCCACCCATAAGGGGTGGGGATAACCACTGGGCCAAGGCCCTAGGTTAACAATTAAGTAATTCATCTGGTTAGTCGTCTAATAAATAGTCTGTACACTCCCTTAACTAGCTCTTGCTCAATCATTTAGACATGGTAGACTTCATTGCATAATATATCAAGGATTGAACTGTATTTCCATAACCGAACATCAAAACAAATAGCAGTAGGAAAACTGATCCAAATAGTCATGCCTTCTTCAAAAGTTCATCAGTGATGGAGCTTGGAAACAAGGAGGGAAATGGAACGGAAGTCCATAGGTACATAAACAATAGAGTACATATAATAGTTTGAGGCACAAAATCCATTAATGTACCTCCAGCACTCCAACCTGAAGCATATGCAGCATTGAAAGCTAAGATATTGCAGCACCAAAAACTTATAATCCACTTTCAAGCATATTCCCAAAACTTTAGTGGAGCTAGGATTGATTAATGGTAACTCTAAAAAGTAATAGAATGGTGGAACTAACAAACCCTTTTATTAAAGGGAGAAATTCCAACAAGTATGTAATACCAATACTCCATTTGAAAACGGGTAGGAATATGGTACAGTAAGAAATTGAATTTTTCAGCTATATCTCTAAAAGGAAAGGTGAAAAAAAGAAAAAGATTCACCTCAGAAGCTCTGGTTTCGAGCTGGTTAACGTATTCTTTCATCTTCTTTGCCTCAATTTCTTGTTTCTCAATCTCTGCAAGCTCCCTCCTTGCCATTTCCACTCTCTTTGTTGCTTGTTCCAACCCATCTAACAAAACCCTATTCTCTTCACTTTTCAATAGTTCCTCTAAGCGCTCGTCCACCATACTAGACAACACATCCTTGACGCTACGAGGTCCCATTTCTTGTTCAGGAGTATTATTATCACTCAAATTGGTGGTGCATTTAAAATTCAGAGTTCGACGCCTTGAAGATAATAATACCAAATTGGTACGGCTCGAAGGTGTTATGATGGGAAGAAATCGTTCCGATACTGAATTTAATAGAGGATTTGGAGACGACGAAATCATAATCTTTTTTTTTCCTGATGGGTTTTTGTTGGCTGCTATGGAGGCTGTTATTTTTAGCTTATCCTCGTTCTGTCCTGTTTAATGCTTGCGTTCCCTTGTGGTAATATTCTTTCCTCAACCATCCCATATAAATAATAATTAAAAGCCCATTTTGAGTTTTTCCCAATAAAACCTTCTTCTCTTTTACATATTTTTACCCTTTAGATTTTCAATTGTAACGTGTGTGTATATATATATATATATATATATATATATATATATATATACTACTGTCATTGCTAAAGAGGGAAAAGAAAGCGGGCGTTGTTTATAAAGAATCATCAGAAAGGCATGCTTTTTACGGTCGCAAGAGGGCTGAATCAGAGGTGCCTATTATTCAACTTCTTCCATAAACCCCTCGTTGCCTTCTCTCTCATGGCCAACTCTCCTTCTCCTTCTCCTTCTAGGGTTTCCGCTTTCTCTACTGCTTCACCTCCTCCTTTAAAGCGCGTAGGCACTCACAATGGAAGCTTTCACTGCGACGAAGCTCTTGGCTGCTTCATGATTCGCCTCACCAACAGATTCTCTGCCGCCGAAATCGTTAGAACCAGAGACCCTACGGTTCGCGCTCTACATGTTTGTGTAAATGACTAACTAGATCTATATTGCTACTAGTACTTATTTCTGCTGTGTTGCTGCAGGTGTTGGAAACACTTGATGCTGTACTTGATGTTGGTGGAGTTTATGATCCCAGTAGGGACCGTTACGACCATCACCAGAAAGGATTTGGCGAGGTTTTTGGGCACGGTTTTACTACTAAGCTCAGTAGTGCTGGTCTTGTTTATAAGGTAAATTAACTTTCTTTTTGTTCAAGACTGCCCATTTATGGTTTGGTTACACATTCAGTATGTCATAGTTCTCTGATAGTTGCTTTACTTGTTTAAATTAAAATTTTAGTATATGCTCTCATATAGAGTCATCATTTCTTGTCTCTAGATAGTTTGTGTTGTACTTGGAATTTACCCCCCTCCTTTGTTATAATTGGGGTAGAGTTTAGCCTAACCATTTGTTTACAGTTTTTAGGCCATTTTCTTTTTAAGCAATCTAATTTGCTGTGCTTCTTCTAGCATTTTGGGCTGGAAATAATAGCAAAGGAGCTTCAGCTTGATGAAGGGCATCCAGATGTGCAACGTTTATTTTTAGCTGTCTACAAAAGCTTCATGGAGGTACATTCTTTCTCTTATTCTTTTTTGCTTCATAAATTTGGTATATTTTCTTTATTGTCTCTTTTGATGACACTGACGGTAGGTAGGTAACACGCTACATGGAGTTACCAGGAAAGACTGGTAGAAAAACTTAGCCTGTATTTAGTTTCAGAAAAGGCATGAAGGAAAGATACGATTTTTTTTTGTTTAAACTTTTCAGTGTGATTTCTTTTACCTTCTCATTATTTAACCTATGTTGAGATTCAAATCTCTATTCCATTAACTTCCCTATCTATCATTCTCTCCAAAGTATTACGAGTGTTCAATTATGATGGTAGAAAGCCAAAAGAGAAATGTTGTGGCCACAATGATCTCACTATATGGATGTGTGAACTAGGAGATGTAATTGAGTTACAATTAATAAGCAGAATAGTGAAGGGAAATGAAGAGTAGCTGCAGATTTTCTTAAGATGATACAAGATATCAAGTAAATTGCTCCCTAGAAGGTAATAAATTGCAGATATGGCTGCTGATGAGCATTATGGCCGCAGGATTGAAAACATGATCTATTATTAAGATTCAAGCGAATGGAATATGTTGAATACCCTCAGTTTATCTCTCTCTCTCTCCATAAATATGTTGATATGGGCTTTCTGGCTATTTGGTGAGGTTTAAGATTGAATAATCTTCTCTTGTTTTTCCTTGTCTCATGCTTAACTGCCTATGTGGTTTACACGAGACGTTTGGCGAAATCATAGTTTTGTGTGTTTGAAATCATACTTTCAATTCAAAATATGATACAGCTTATGTATGGGTGTGGAGTAGTGATTATACGCATTTTTATTGCTCCAACAGGCTATTGATGCAATTGATAATGGGATTAATCAGTATGAATCGGACCAGCCCCCAAGATATGTGAATAATACACACTTGTCTTCGAGAGTTGGAAAGTTTAATTTGGATTGGATTGACCCCGATCAGTCTTCTGAGAAGGAAAATGAAGCTTTTCAACGTGCAATGGCTCTAGCTGGCAGTGAGTTTTTAGATGTAAGATTTCTTTAAAGATCTGCAAGTGTAAAATTCATGTTTTTGCATTTTATAAGGGTCAATGGGGTTGGTATGAGCCATCTCTAGGGGATAATTTTATCTATTCTAAATTCTTTTCTTTTTCTCAGAATGTTCGGTTTCATGCAAAATCTTGGTTACCAGCACGCTCAATTGTGATGAAATGTCTTGCTGCAAGGCAATCCGTTGATCCTAGTGGAGAAATTATGGTTTTGGATAGATTTTGCCCTGTAAGTAGCCCTTATCATGTTTCCACTCTTCTGATTTGCCATTATTAGTCTTAAGATTCTTCGTAAAGATATTATTTATTTAACGCTCTTCTGATATTTTTATAGTCAATTGTCATTTGTATTTTTGTTCTCAAACATGTTGAAGATTTTATCTGGGAAATTTAGTACTACGATGTATGTTGCAATCACTTTATTAGTTACTGGCAAATAACAGCTAATCTCATTCTTAAAACGTAAAGCGAACATTTCAATTGTTTCCATTAAAGTAAGTTTCTCAAGTAGTAATCTCCAAATCAAACTGATTTTGCTAACTGTGGTACGCCTACTCTTGTTAGTTTCTTTACTCTTATAATTATGCCAACTGCAATTGATTAAGGATTTTAGCTTATTGGTTGGAGCTTCATGATGTTGAGGATCCTAACCTTGCAGAATAGTACACCGTCTATATTATTTTCTGCGATTAATTGACTTCTGTGGGGGAATTTTAGAACAGTTACCTAGTTTATGTTGGAACTCTTGCAAAATAGCAAATTCATTCGTCAGGTTGACCTTGTTGCTTGTCGGTTTGGAAGTAAAGTAGATCTACTACTCAAACCTTAACATTTCAATCTGAGTTGCTTATATACATTACAGTGTCGTGTTTCAACTTTCCTTCTATCAAGTGGACTCTGCTAACTCACCTTTCATAAAAGTACTGATTACTGAACATGATACCTGACAACAAAGTGAAGCACTGTTGGGTACTTGGGTTGTACATTGTTGATCCTGCTTTATCTTTACTTTATTTTGCGTCTAAAATAATTTCTATTACTTTTAGTGCTAATATCTCATGAAAGGTCTTTTGTCCTGTAACTACATTATCCTACTTATGATGTTACGATATATATTGATAGGTAGCATATATAACTATATTCATCAGAGAAACATGTCTCAGCATTTCTCAAGATTAATGCTTCTACTTGTATCCACTTCATGTAACTATATTAAAAAGGAATAAAAACAAGTCCACTTTATGTTAATGAAAAAAGTAGGATTCTGATCTAATTTTGTATCCAACAGTGGAAGCTTCACTTATTTGAGCTTGAGCAAGAGATGAAGATGGACCCATCCATTAAATATGTTCTTTATCAGGTATAAATATTGAACTCCTATCCTTTGTGTGCTTCTTCATGTTTCTTTTCTTTTTTGTGAAGTGGGGTTGGTTGGGAGTATTATGTATTTGACAATGGCCTGATTTGCTATTATTGATCTAATTTGTTCAGAGTTCATTGTGACTTTTATTATTTGGATGAGAGATAGATTTATTAGCCATTTCTCAAAAAGAGATAACTTTTCAATAATAGATCATGTTTTTCAAAAGGAATACTAGGATATTTGAAGATAGTATTTGGGACTGCATCTTATATAAAGCAGTCTTATGCACATTCTTCAACTGGTTTTAGTCTTAATAAATGCTCATCGGTAGCAGACTTTACATCCTTAATTCTCTTAAGCTTGTGTTCCAGAAATATCCATTCTTCCAACATCCATTTTCTATCATTATGTGTCAGAACATCACTCTTCTGAATTCTACTGTATCTGTCAGACGTTCCTGTAATTATACATTATGTCATTATTCTTCAAATGAAATCCCAAAATATCATAGTTTATCTATATCTAATTTGTAGGATGAAAGAGCTAAACAATGGCGAGTACAAGCTGTGGCCGTATCTCCCGACAGATTTGAGAGCAGGAAGGCCCTTCCAGCTAAGTGGCGTGGTTTGAGAGATGATGAGCTCTCAAAGGAGACAGGAATTCCTAGCTGTGTTTTTGTCCATATGAGTGGCTTCATTGGTGGAAGTCAAAGTTATGAGGGTGCACTGGCTATGGCAAGAGCTGCTTTGAAGATCTAAGCACCTAAGAATCAGTTTCCTTGCCATCTTAACTGAGATATATCTCACAGTATTTGAGTATTAGCTGGACCACAATTGCTATTGTTTTCATCTCCTGTTTTTCCCCCTTTGGAACAAGCACAATATTAACCTGTCGGATTATTGAGTTGAGGTTTTAGATTTTATGATTCTATTCGAGGCTGGTTATAATTTTGAGGATCAATATTGAAGAAAGGTTTTAGATTATCAAATTCTAATCGAGTCTGGTTACCTGTTTGCACCATCAGGTCTCTCTTAACAAATTTGAAATTTGCCATTTTTATTAGTCACCACTCAACCATTTTTACAGCTGAAAATTAGTTGCATCAAAAACTCAATTTTTTCGTTTCATTGAATGGTTAAAATTGTTTGCTTTTTCTAAATTTTGATGTGATGATACAGCTTAATACAATAAAACAAATAATGTGTTGATTTGATTAGTAATGTTCAAAATTTATATGGAATTGAGAGAAAAATGGGAGAGATATAACCTAAACCACCAAAGTAGCGTCCGAACTTAATTGGTAATAGACCATCCAGTACCAGTAACAGCTTCCTAACTTGTTTTGTGGTTGAAAATCAAGTAATAGCACTTCGAACTTGGAACAATTTGACATGGCCAAACTGGTTTTCTTCCATGTGCTAATAACAAAAATGTCTGGATAAATAGAATGAGAAGATTCAATAAATACAACCGGTGATAATAGAGCCGTCTTTATCAATAATAATAAGAACAAAATATCATGATAATGCTAAGGATGTTCAAGACGATATCCTGTACCAGACAAGGTGTTGCACATCAAAGTTCAAAATTAAAAGGAAAAATATATCATCTTGTTAGCTTCTTAATACCATTTTTTTGTAAAATCCTCGTTATCTAGTAAAGAAACTTGGACCTTGAACCATTGCACATTTACGTAATGCAAATTGTACCTTTCCCCACATGGCCAAATTGGGTGATTGTTCCCTAGAGTACACATGACAAAATATGCCTACAACTAATTTCATATTCCTACACAAATAGAGTTATCCTGGTTCGATCATCACATTATCACCGGAGGCCTTCTAGTGTTTTCCTTCGTCTTCAACTTCATTTTCATTCAAGTTTACGGGATCCAGTGAAGGCTTTCTAGGAATTCCCAATCCCCCCAACTCATTTTGAGATTGTTCTTGTGCAGAAGGTATGCTCTTGTGGTCTTTTCTTCCCTCCTGGTCATAGAAAATTAACAAACAACAGATTAGGCATAAGCACAAATCTTATACAGCATATGGAATTTGAATTACATTGCTCTACGCTTATGTGGTGAGTACCTCACTTGAGATTCTAGTGTCTTCCTTTCCTGGTAGATCCTTTGCACCCTCACTAAATAATTGGAAACCCAGAAGATCTCCATTTTTTATACTTGCTTCTAGCTGTCAATAAAAAGATATTGCTTTTAAGGCTCAAAATAAAATGACAAGGATAAACAATGCTTTATGAGCAAAGCCAGAAAGAACTGGAGAAAATATCTACCTGAATATGAATGATGCAGAAAATAATGCTAGCAATAGGCAACCAGCTTTCTTCACGCGACAGTGACAAATTTGACCTATTATACAAAGAAACATCCAATTTCCGAGCTGTGGTACTAAAATTCACATGCTATTGAAGAAGCTACACATTAACACTAAATGCGATTACCATAAATATTGGTAATCAAGACCCCAAAACAACCCAATTTTATTATAATTTAGTTATGCCAAAATAGATCAATGCTAAACTATATTTTCCAAAGCATTCCAATTATAATTTTTCTGGAGACCCAAAAAGCACCACGACAAACATATATATTCAAGCTAGCACTCAAAAACCTTTCCCAATAGTGGCAAAATTACATATGGGGTTAAGAAAGGCAAATATCCTCCCTTTTGAGAGCAAGTTATTTCTCTTTTTTCCCCACTTAAACTTGTTTATAGGTAATTTTTTGGGGGGAAAATGTAGCATTTTTTTTGGGGGGGGGGGGGTGGGGGGGTACCTGGACCATAAAATATATAGTTCAGATTTCAACTTCTGCTCCTTCAGAATGAAATATTAGCTCCGTCATGTGAAGAAAGGTAATTAACAGACAGAATAACCTATCGGTATGAGCTAGTTGCCTAGAATCTAACTTCAAAAACAGTTCACGAATTACACTTTAAATTAGATATATTCAGTAATTAGCAAGTGGTTCTCAGTTAAGGTCAAAATTTTCTATTGAAGGTTAGGTATTTGTTCTTTCTATATAAGAATGGATTGGCATTCAAATGACAAATACAAAAGAAGAAGAGTCAGTGAGATGCAATAACCAGAATCAATCACAAACAAGTACAAGATGGGAAGTAAACCTACCTCAAATAGGAAGCCAAGTAAACAAGAGCATACACAAGATAACGCCTCCTCCCAGTATCCATCCACGCAAACACCCAGCTCTACATAAACATAAACAGTAATTAACAGCACACGAACTCGAATACAATCAGTAGAAAATAAACTCACAAACTTGAAAACAAGCAGTAAAAATAGTACTACCTCCGTCCCATAATAACTTTCGTATTAGAAGAAAAAATTTTTTATCACTGCCTATTCTCGTTGTCCCAAATTTTTTTTTCTTTTGTATTAATAATTTTTAACTTTCAATAAAGGTAGTAACGAAATTTCACACCTATTTTAATTAATAAATTTCTTAATCCACACGTGCATCAAGTCAAAGTGACAGTTATTATGGGACGAGACGAGAGTAGTATATATATATGATTAGGAGTAAAAAGTAGAAAAAGCTCACCAGCCAATTAAAGTAGGGGATGAAGCTTATGATGCCCATAACTGTGAACCTGGCATCGGCCGTATCTATGACCGAGTTACTTTCTTCATTGTCATTGGGAGCAGATGGCAGCGGTAAAACTAAGGAATTAACAATGCAAGCGCCGATTGCGACTACAAAAGGGGCGTCCTGAGATAACTCCGCCCTGCACGGCCTATTTCTTAATATTCTCTGCAATAGAAATAGTAATGGATTGAACATATAACAAAAAGTAGCGTTCTTTGAAATTGAGAAGAAATTACAAACCTGTTTCAGTTTTTTGTGAGTGGCAAATGTATGAATAGGTCTGAGAGTTGATAGGAGAGGAGACTTGAAAGAAGAAGAGGATGGAGGAGGAAGAGTGAGAGTAGTGACGAGAGAGATCATTGCTTTTGCCTTTTTGCCTTTTGTCTTTTTGGTTTGGTTTGGTTTGGTTTAGCAGAGGGGGATCTGAAGGTGATGGTATCACCAACTCACGGAACCTTTAGCTTCTCCCATTAGTAGTAGTGAAGTAGTAGGTTGGTTTTTGCCGCCATACTGGTCTAAGGTTTAGGGTTTAGTATTATTATTTATAGAGTGCTTTAGCGGTCGATGCGATGGGATTACCTAATCGCTTTGATCTATATTATATTACCTCTATTTTACAATAATTAATTTTTTTTAAAAAAAAAATATTTTAATTTATTTATCGTTTATAATTTATTAAGAGAATAAATTATTTAATTTCTCATATCAATCTTAACTTCTATCATTATTCTAAAAAAATCTCCCTTGAGACGATAGTTAAACAGAAATTCAAGTTGACACCCCTACCATGCGTCTATATTCGGCTTGGGAAGCTCAATTCGGATGCAAATATAAGGAAATCTTAAAAGAAAAGGACGAAAAGCGAGAAAAATAAATACAAAGTAAAATATAAATTGATATTTTTTTTATATGCGTCATTTGTCAATTAGACTTGGTCAATAATTTCACCGATTGTTTGCTCTGATACTAAATATTACGATGCAAGTTCAAAATTGATCTGCCCCGTATGAGATTTTTCCTATCATTTTACATCATACTGAATGAATTATAAGCTTCTCCATCCAACAAATATCTGACAATTCCCTAATAATTCTCTTTGGATCCAATTCCCTAATAACTCGCTCTTAGATCCAAACTTCTAACAATTCCCTAGCAAGTCGTTCCACTAAAAACAAAACACGTGTTGTTGACAAAAAATAATAAATAAAACGTAACGTATTGCCAATATTCCCTTTTCCCCTTCTCCATTCAAACATTGTAATCTTGCATTGCTAGAAGAACTTCGAGTGCCGTAGGAAAGATGGCTCTGATACCAATTGTCATAGCAAGAGCTCAGATTTAGAAAATAATTGAGAAACAATAAAGAAAATCTGAAAAAGGATAAAAAAAAAAAAAAGAAAAAAAAAAGAGAGAGAGATATATAAACACAAAGTTAAAAGTAAATTGATACATTTTTTTTGATCCAACAAACTTCTAACAATCCCCTGACAAGCCGCTCCATTATAAACAAGACACGTATTGCTGACAAAAATAATAGATAAAACGCAGCAGCTTATTGCCAATATTCCCTTGCCCCCCCCCCCTCCCCCTCCCCCTCCCCCTCCCCCTCCATTCAAACATTACTATACGATTCCCTCTCCTCACAAAATTTTACCAAGACGAACCAGAACTACAGTTATTTTGTTTCACCAAATCAAAAATCAGAAACTGAAAATCTTAGGCAGCCTCATGTTGGTAACTTGGTATAGAATACACACCCAAAAATGGCGAGACCGCCCCTTTTTTCAATCAGAGTCCCAGAATGGTACTAACAGGATCAAATTAATGCAAACAGTTTATGAACTGCAACTGAGAGAATGGTGGATTTTATGGACCACCTATGGTTTCACCATTCTGGTAAATCGCTCTATTAGATAGCTAGATAGCTTTATGCACTCAATGGATCAGACCTAATACTTGGGTCTCCTAGCATGATAATTCAGAACAATATCAATGACCAACACAAGTCAACCTGCTGCTGCAAGACTGAAACTTAGGCTTGCCGTATGATTATGCATTACTACTAATCCCGGGGGAGAGATTTTAATCATTCCCAGTTTATGTCCAGAAAAGGACAGCCAACTGCCTTGTACTAATTATTTATCAACAAAATTACACTACTTTCATGCACAGAATAAATACAACACCGTATCATGATTGATCCAACTCCTTTCTTTTCTACATCCTCGTGCCAACTGGATCAAGAGATTACCGACCAACAACTAGTTCCATAGGGAAAAACTCGTATGTCTGAACCAAAAAGAATTGAACAAATGGTATTTCATAGGCTGATTATTTTTCTTATGTGCACTTCAGGAAGCTGGAATAGTCCAATGAAACTCATTCAACAGTTGAAAGCCTGATTCCAGAAGTATGAATTGTGGCCTCTGCTTCTATCTGTGTTTCAGCAGCAATGAGTAGAAGAGAGATTAAATAAGGTAAAAGTTGGGCTCCATGAGGCTGGGAAATAGAGACTCAAGTTCAGAGAAGTTAACATTTACCTGCAGACATAAATGTTTCACTATGCATATGAGAACCATCTTGTTAAGAATCATTTTCTCCTCTGTGCCTGTCTTCTTCTCGACCATTCATGGCATTTAGCTGCTGTTGCAACTGGAAAAACCAAACGAATTACGATTACAAAAGGTTCAATTATTATACCTCTTGGGTAGTCCTCAATACAAATGTTACAAGTAAAAGAAATCAGATACGACCATGAATCACATTCATAAATTATTATAAGTGCTAATTTAATGTATCAAATACAACTTAAAACTTTCGAACAACTCACTTGTAAATATTTTAGTTTTTCAGCAGTCAATTCCCCACTCAAGTTTACCATCCTGCAAAAGAGGCACAAAAAGCATGTAATTAAACTTCGTGAGATAATATATATATATATATATATATATGGGCTATATGTATATACACAACTATGTATTACACAGTCTATGGCGATGGGTTTTTTGGGCCATGGCGACGGTTCACCCGTCGCCGCCATAGCCCAGAACAGCTATAGCGACGGGTGACACCGTCGCTATAACCCACAATAGTCGTCATAGCCGACTGTGTACTACACAACTGTGTACATATATTTTTTCTTATATATATATATATATATATGATAAAAATGGAGGTACACAGCCGTGTAACTTTTAAAGTTACACGGCCTATGATCGTAAAGTGATTTCACTCTAAGATCTAAGATCGTAGAATAGTCCACAATAGTAGAGTAATTCACTCTACTATCTTAGAGTATTCTACGATATTAGAGTGAATTCACAAATCGAGTGACTACTCTACGATCGTAGAGTGAATTCACTCTACGATCGTAAACAGTATAACTTTAAAAGTTACACAGCTGTGCACCTCCATATTCCCCTATATATATATATATATATATATATATATATATATAAATATATTACAACCAATTTTATATGAAGCATTTCTGCAGACCAACCTAGCTTGAAGCTCTGAAATCTTGATAAGCAGTAAACGCTCCCTCTCAGAAGCTGCTGGTTCAACCTGTGAACAAGTAACAATAATGAAGATAGTACTGAATTAGTAGTCATGATCATGACATAAGCATTCCACCGATTTACGTAATACCAATATATGGACGAGCTATTTGATTTGTTCAGATACCCAATCTTCTCAGAATGGATTCATTAACCATGAAACACAATGAATTGAAAAATACTTTTTTTTTACCACTATAAATCATTTAGGAGTCACCAATTCTCAAGATTTATCATTCGCATTTTACAACTTCCAGACATAGATTTACATCTTATACTATCAATTTTGACAATATTTGGAACATACAGAAAATTATAATATGTTACCTGTACCTGGCATCTTAAAATTCGCGTCAAACTGCGAGACATCCAAAAGAATGTGGACAACTGAAAGTCTAAAATAGGGATAGAGGGAGTAAGGTAGTCATTTACCTAAATTCTGACAATATTTGTTTTTTGTCAAGCTTCTGCTCCTTTATCAGATTTCAGGGTTTTAGAGCTTCTGAGGATGGGAAGATTATTTGACAGATTTTTTGGTCTGTGATTCTCTTTGGCATATGGACTGATCGGAATACTAAGATTTTTACAAATAGCTCTAGCTTCAATTGGACTTCAACCTTGGAGCTTTTTGGTCCACAAGACTTCCACCCCAAGACTCCACATTTGAAGTACATATATATATCAACCAAAGTACTTGGTCCAATTATTATCCTCACACCTAGATATCCAAGAGAGTGAGGGCTCAAGTCCCACCAGCAACATCAGTGGATGCAATATGCTTTGGGATTAGGGGTTAAAAGGAAGTCAGCTTTGGCTGGAATTACGGGGCCCACTTGTCAAAAAAAAAGGTGCATATATCTATTGGTGAAACTTTAATGCACCATTTCCCAATACTACTGAGAACAAAAAAAAAACTTAAGATAAGGTACAATTTAGGGGCCACTAGTACAGTAGTAAGTTTGTGCGACAAAACTGTTAGAATCGAGGGGGGAATTTACATTGTGTACATCATGCCAAAGCTCAATTCTATAAACAGGCCGCTAAATGCCTCGATTACTGGGATCAAGTTGGGTCATGTCTATGAATTGAGTTCATAGACATGCAATTGAGACTTCAGAGACTGAAACAAAGATATGTCCTTGAATTTCTAAAGTAACCATGGATTGAGTAACAAGAAAGGTGACACGCGGCAGTAATGAAACAAGACAAAACACGACAGAAATATGCACTTACAATTCCATTAGTCTCTGAACAACGAGGTAGTGGGGGTAACTTTCCATTTGGAGAAGCTGAAAAAAAAATCATAGTATTTAATCTAATTGATTAATAACCCCTTCCATGTTTGTCGAAAAACATAAATAAATATTCCTTTCCAACATTATATTTAAATTGTATATGATAGTTCAATCTTCAGCTCACCATCTACAACCTCAGCTGGTTGCAAGCTATTCAACAAACTCATAATGAGATCCTGGCATTATAAGTGAAATTGTAAACCAACTCCATTAGTTCTCATATCAATTTCTCCAGGCCAAACATCAAATGACAGAAATCAAACATAAACAAAAATTTAAGTTCAAGATTCTCGCCTTACCTGTTGAATTGATGTCTGCTGAAAAAGGTTTTGAACGTGGGGAATGAGAACTGATGCAGGTAAATTACTGTCGCTAATCTCCTTTGGTGATTGAACAACAGGCTGAAGAAACAATGAACAGCATCATAAGATTACACAAGATAACAAATTAATCCAGCAGTGACACGAGCTTTGAAGACAAATATAATTGTGACCCACATTGCTCACTATACTTGGAAGTTAAATTGGTGCGAAAAGAGGAGAAATGGGAAGGGCCAAAATTTATCAAATAATGAATAAGGAGATAATTAACCTTAAATTTATTATCATATCTTTCTTTCCCATTTGGAAGAGAGAAGAAAAAGACTATATATTGAATTTTATCCGACTCCCATTCCACACATGAGATTGTACAGAAACTTAACATACAAGCAACAAGAGAAAAAGGAACATTCTTCTCTTTTCGTCATTTACAAAACACCTTAGCAAAGCCTTGTACTTCCTACTGTGTTTAATCATATAATATAAGAGAGGTCAACATACAAACCATTTGCTTAGAATCAAACATCCAGTCTCCAACACTGGCAGACTTCCTTAGTGGGGAACCCTAAAAAAACATGAGTATAACATCAAGGTCGAACTAACATCCATATATGAACTTACAGTACAACACTGTAGCAATAACTGGCCGCTTACCTGAGAAGATCGTTGAGGAACAGTACATAATGGAATATCCTAAGGTAGATGTTTAAGTTAGATTCAATAATTCAAAAAAAAAACAGAGTATCATAAGGATGAGAATGTACCTTGACAAGATCTACATTTTCTGATGTAACTGAGAACCGCCCCCTTATTTGTACCATATTTATTTTTGACTTGTCCTCATCTCGGTATCCTATTAAAAGAAAATAAATTAATCATACAAATATGTATTGTGCGACACTTCTTAGCTAATGGTTCACCTTCACGTAATTTTGGTAAATTATAAAACAGCCATCACTTGCATAGAAGCGATTCAATTGATATGCATTCATTGCAAATAAGATAAATTTTATCACCTCCTGATGGTTTTATTGGAGCTGATAAACTGTTTGCTGAAGCTCGGTTTGGTAGCATCAAAGGACCACTAAAGCTGGGTGCTCTCCGCACCTCGCGGTGGACTTTATCGGCTGGTTGTTGGTTTTCATCACACCTAAACATAAACTAGCAATAAATACAAGAGGCCAGAGTATAGTGTCCCAGAGATGAAAAAACTAAATAGGAGAAGAAAAAGAGAACCACACAGAAAATTTCTTGACAAAGGAAAAGGAGATTAGTAAAACAATTGTATATATGGTAATATGTGATATAAAGTAGTGGAATGAATTATAGGCCACATACGCACGTACATAAAAACCATATTTGTAATATAAAAAGAAAAGGAAATCAAAGAATTTACTGAATGTTGACAAACCTTTCTAAATTACGCATTCGTTCCGACATTGAATGATTAAGTACGGCCCCAGCCACGAGAGGCCCACTCTGGGTTTGACGACTTCTGCCAGTTGGAGTTCTAGTCTTAGCCTGTGCTGCATCGTTCTCTGAGGTGGAAGGAAGTAGATTCCTTTTTGATTCGTTTTTAACTAGACCGGCCATCCTCTGACTGGCAGGCACCAAGGAATCACTTCCAAGATTTTTTCCTTTCTTGTTCAGGCACTCAACCGAATTAACCTCATCCCCAGTTACTTGTTCACTAAATAATAGTAAATTACGAATAAAAATTGAACATAAAAGTACAATAACTGCGTAGGAATACACACAAAAAGAACATGCACAAACCAAAGGTCAATAAATTAACAATGTCAATCTGCAAACACGTAACAGCTCCTAGTTATCAGCACTTATAAACGCCATGCATAAGAGAACAACAACATTGATAAAAATACTCTCCGTCCAGATAGAAGTCCTTATTACTATTTTAGGTAGTCCAAAGTTAAATGTCTACTTACCTTAAATAATCTATTTTTACAATAATTTGCCTATAATAATAGGTTATGTTTGTTTGCAAGGATATTATTCTTGGGATTGAACTATTAATCTCAAGTCTCTTGTTTGTGTATAAAAATAGACTTGAGGCTATTAATCTCTGGATAATAAAATGACTTGAAAAGGGAAACTATTTAATACCATGTTCAACCAGGTATTATAATCCCTACCATTTGGGACTAAAAATTTGTGGACAAAATTAACCTTTTACTTTATTTAAAAAGACCGATGTATCTTATCCTATCTATCTATACTTAAACTAATGAGAATATGATATTTGTGTTATTAGTAGTAAGGGTATGATAATCTAAACGGTAAATTTTTATTCAATCTTTTAAATAATCATGGAGAAAACAAATATAACATGAGATTATTCTAAGTTATCCCATGAATAATCTCATAAAAAACATACATGTGACTAATACTATCTAATCGATTAATGGTCTTGTGATTATAATTCATGTGAATATAGTATCGGTATTAAAATTCTTGCAAACAAACATAGCCTTAGTATTAATTATCATATTTCTATTCTCTATGTTTATTTATGGAACATCGAAAACTATGCAATTAAATGATAATTTAAATATATACAATTTTGTTATTTTAATCTCTTTCTTAATATGCACAAAAAGTCAACTAGGACTTTTATCCTGGGACGGGAGTAATAATGTTATTATGTTTGTGCTGCATCACCAAGAGAATAATGGATGAATTCCCTTCATAGAATCAAGTATCATGCTTTTTAGCTGCATTAGTCTCTTGCCCAATGATTTCAAATCATAACATTTTTATCTTTGAACGCAAGGTCAAATTCTCAAATACTTCTACTTCCATTGCAAAACACGAGTCTTGTCCATTTTGAGATGCCCCAGAGAAAGAGTTAACTTTTAAGGTTAAGATAAAGGACTTGTTAATTTCCTAGACTATCCTTCCATTGCAAAACACGAGTCTTGTCCATATTAAAGAATGTCTAAGACTACAATTAGTTTGGCAAACTAAAAGGAGGCTGCAAAAACATTTACCTCCGCATAATGTCACTTGTGGAAATCGACTTCTCTAATGTGGATCTGGAGTATGCATCCTGCAAAGTGCAAACAGCTTTAGCTCATTGGCTTTCAATTTTAGTTTTTGAGGAAGTAAACAGGTGGTGGAGTATCTGAAGCAGCTTGACAGCTTCAGCATACATTATCGTTTCAAGAATCAAAATAAAAACAAAAAATCACTGACCTTATAAAGATTATACATTTTCATGCTTTCATCTGCTTCCTTACCCTCTTGTGTTTCGTCATCATCTTGCACCTGCCAAAAGTTGGAGATATTAGTCCTGTTGAAGACGTGAAGTACTTCTGCCACAAAAAAAAAACATATAAAGCTGTGACATACATACCAGTGATGCTCGCACTTTTAAATCCTCAATATCAAATTTCCAGGCACTAACACCTCTCTGGTACTCACTCTGACAAGGACGAGTAAGATATTACCACCAAAAAATAAAAAGCAGAAATAGAAAAAATGAAGGGAGAGAAAAAGGATAAGATGGAAAGAAAAATTACAAGTCCAAATTTTACTCAAATATCATATACACAGCCCTTTTACATTGGTTCTGGTCAAGTATCGATCCAAGAAGCATATAAGGAGCCATGATCAAGTATTTCAATAAGAAGAATGTACATAGTTACAGAGAATAAGGCAAAACTACCACCCCCAACATCTTACAATTTTTTGTCTAAAGTCACTGAATCCGAATCCGTAATAAATATTAAGTCAACACATGTTTAGAGAATTTATAGTGCACGCGAGAGCCCCTTCAATGAGAATTACTACTGTCTGCAAATTACAAACAGTGATAAAAGAAAATATACCATCATACAGACAATGATAAAAATGCCACCACTCAAACACTGATAAAAGTGATACCATCATACAAACAATGATAAATTATACAATGCTGAAAATCATACCTCATCAAACTATGATACAAATCATACCATCATCAAACAATGATAAAAATAACACCATCATACAAACAACGATAAAATTATATCATCAAACCAATGATGGCATATGTTTTTTTTGTCCGACGGGAATATTTTGCACTTGCCCAAGAGAAAAGCAAATAGGTAAGAGTGTCAGGATCTAAACCGGGAGTTAATTAGTCAATCACCAACAGATTGCATTATTGAGCATTAAAAAATGAATTTCATCTAAAGTATTTACATCAAATCATGCTTCTAACCTGTGATATTGCCTCTTGCTCTGCTGAAGGCATTTTCTTTAGAGCTAATTGTGCAGCATCTTTAAGCTGAATAATTTTCATAAGCTCATTAGGGTGAAAATGTAAGTCAAGTAAATACAAGAAACCATATTACTATACCTGGAGGGCTTTCACACGATCCCACAATGGTGGCAAGCCAGCAAAAAGTTTCTTTATAGAAAGCTCTGGAGGCTTAGCATGCTTGAAAAAAGAATGTTTCAACAACTTTTCTGCAGTTGGTCTTTTTGTTTGATCTTTCACCAAGCACACTGCCACCATATCTTTAAAGGACTGTTGACAACTGGATTTTTTTTAATTATCAGTCTATTACACATAAGTGCATAACAATTAAGCAACACAAACAGCTTAGTAGCTTACTGAGCAACTTAAATATAAAAAAAGGTAGCCCATCAATTTTATTTATTGTTTCGTCATCTGTAAAGAGTGAAAGACATAAAAAAATAAAATAAAAGTAATAAAATTGTTTTATAAATACACTTGCTGAAAAGAACATGATACCTTGGAGAATCGTTTGTCACGGTCATAATCCAATCCAGGAGGTGCGTTTTGAATGGTCATTAGGAGAACCTATGGAAGGAGACAGAAGACAGTTTTAAGTTCCAATAAAAGAGCCACAATAAGGCCAGGTCCCGGACACCACACAGATGCTTCAGTGCGTTCAATGTTCCCGCATGTAGAACTATACCTTCATTGGAGGGTACTTTGAAAAAGGAGCATGACCATGTGCCAATTCCAATGCAGTGATTCCAAATGACCAAATGTCAGCCCTGTAAAAGAATGACACAACAAAGTTATGAGCACACGTAGTTTATTCCCAGTGTTTCAGCCTCTCGTAGCTGTTTATTGGCTGAAGGGAAAAATGGGTATAAACATGATGATGTACCTGTGTCGACATGGTGACTCATGTCGACACAGGTACTTCACACTCAACAGAAGTGTCCATGTTGTTGCCATCCCCCCTACAGCACCCACATCTTCTCACGGAACGACAGTGGCTCAAGTGTTGACATAAAAAGGGGCAAAAGACAGGTACTACCAAAAAATAAAAGAACACTCACTTGAAATCATAACCACTTCCTGGCTGCAAAACTTCTGGAGCCATCCTACAAAAAGGAGATCATATGATCTGGTAAATCTATACCATATAATAAACTCGTTGAGAGGCTACCGAGAAAAATTGTTTTATCTCTCTCCATGATTCATATTAAGATGTTTTACTGGTAATTTGGACATTCTATCTCCCTTAAGTATTTACTCCAAGATTGGAAAGACCTTTTATGCTTTTTATTCAATAGGTTGGAAATAACAATTCTACAAAATTAAAGAATTTTGCCTTCTTTTTCATTTTGATTTTTCTTTAGGATTGTTTATTTGAATATTTTCCTTCTCTCAATGACTTTATTTACAAGCTGAAGTGCAAGAACTGTTCTTTCTTTCTTCTTTTTTTTTTTTGTAAAAATTTTTTTTTTACTTTTGCGTCACCATTATGACTAAATATATCTTTTTCATTATTCCGTTTTTTGGGCTAATTCAATAAATTCTAGTCCAATTTCTTGACAATATTCCTTAGTGATTTGCATCAAAATTTTCATTGGAAATATTCTTAATCAACAAAAAAATTATGTCTTATTTTTTAATTTTAATAAAGATAAGAGAATATAATAAAAACTAAATATAGCATGGGCTCTTAAGAAGTATAACCTTTCAATGGTAGGGTGATACTTTTTAACTATGTATTTTCACTTTTATATTCTACTCAGTTCTTTAATTTAGTAGTCATCTTAAGCTTTTATATTTTAATCTTTTACTTAGTTATATAGTCTTCACTCCAGGATTTGGACTCGTATATGTATATAAACAGAAGCATAGCAATACAAAGGGGGAAAAGATGGAAAAGCTCAGCTGCCAAGCCAATGACTCTTACCAACATGGAGTTCCCACAAAAGTATTTCTTGACCGCTGCCTATCACCGTTATCAAACATACAAGTTGAAACACCAAAGTCAGCAAGCTTTACCACCCCGTTACTATCAAGTAGTATATTCCCAGCCTGTAACAAATAATGTTGAATTATAAAACATAGCAACTTTCAACAAGGAAAGAAATTGTCTCATCATTGCAATAGGGTGGAAATATCATATTCGACTAACCTTAACATCACGATGGATGTGTCCATGTTGATGTAGGTAGACCAAGGCCTTAAGAGTTTCTTTCAGGAAAGAACCAATGGCAGACTCTTCAAATCCATCTGGGTATGCTATCTTCATGAGATGTAAACAGGAACCTTCAGCCATAAAAGGCATCACCACCCAAAGGTTTCTTTCGACAACAAATGAACAATATGCAGTAATTACATTGGGGTGATCTGTTAAACTCATTGTTTGAGCTTCCCTACGAATGTCATCCTGCAGCAGAATACCATTCCTCAAATAAAACACACAAGATAAAATAAAAGCACGTGCATAAATAGAGGGGGAGAGACAAAGATGTGGTAGAGAATAGAGATTAGAGAAAAGCACACAGAATAAATTAAAAATGTGCTTTATCACAGCCTAAAACACTTGCCTTTACTGATTCACCATTACGAGAAATATAATTAAAAGGGAATTGAGAGAACCAGTAAACTCTTCCTAGCATTGATGCCTCACATTAAATTACACACCTATTGTCTTGGCACCGTATTGATCTTAAAATATCAGTACAGAAGTTGGGGAAAAGGCGACCTCAAGAGTAGAGAGGCACCAAAGGTATGTTACTAAGAATGTAGTAGTTCATAACGACATAGGAAGTCGCAAGTTTCTAGTCTCAGATAGAATGTAAATGGAAGGGGACAAACAGAAAGGAATTTGTTTATTAGTTGGGGGTTAGATACTTAATGAATTCCTTTAATGTATATGGGAACTATTTGGACTTCTAAACTCTACATCTTCCTCCATGTTAAGCATGCTGCACACCTTTGTTAAAATCAAAAGGAAGAACAGGATTTAGTAACTTTTAGCTTCCAAATGCAAAAATTGGCTAGGAAAAAAGATTGCCATCATTAAATTTGGGGATCTTAACTGTCAGGCGTAGGCATGGACCCTCCTAACAATACAAAATACCTAAATAAGAAGCTAACACTCTTTAACCCAAATTGTCCAAGCTAAATCACGGACTCATATGCTTTTATGTGGCACTTCTAATGTGCATTCAAAGCTTCTCAGACAAGAAAATAACTGGATATATTGATACCAAAAAAACTCTCAAGAGAAAAATGCATAAAGGCATAAAAAATTTCATAAAGTTTTGTTATTTACCACCAAAACCCCCTTGCATTTAACAGAAGCAGACATTGGGAGAGCGGATACGTCTCTAAAGCAAATACACTTCAAAGCTCAGAAACTTCTTCTTTTTAAAAAAAGAAATTCAAACTCCGCAGCGCTTAAATTAAAAATAAATCATTCCCCATATCTCATTATATCCTCATTTTATAAACTAGAGTAACAACAAAGTCCACATGGAGAAATGTCAATCAGATCAAAACCTTCACGAGATCGGAAACTCAGCAATTGAAATAAATATTCAAATCCCAAGACAAAATGATCATCTCAAATCAAAGTAAGCCCCAGTCAAACCAATTAATCATATGCATAGAAGCAAATCAATAACAAGAGCGTAAAGGTAAGAGAAAAACCAGATTATTATTGCAGCGATCGAGATCCAAACACTTGACGGCAAAAACTTCCTTAGAGGGAAGATAGATTGCTCTATATACCGTCGCACTGGCACCGTAACCAATCTCTTCCAGAAGCTTGTAATCGTTGGGAGTGGCGGAGAAGCTCCTATGGCCGCCTCCCATCCTTCCCATAGCCACCGTAAACCACCAGAAAACCAGCAATCGAAATACCGCTCTAAACTCCAATCATCATGTACAAAAGCTTCTTTTTTCTTTTCTGTGTTGCATGGACTGTGGTTGGACTTGAGACTCTCTCTCTCTCTCACTCCCCTCTCTGTGCGTCTGTCTGTGTCTGTGGTGGAGTTCTTCCGTTTCATTAGCTTAGCGATATTTTTTATTCGTCGGTGTTTTCTATCCATGGAGCAGACAGAGAGGGAAAGGAGGTGCGAGTGCCGACGTGGCAGTATCTAGGCCGGTGATGACACGTGGGTGCCGCATGACATGTAATGTGTTGGACCAGCTTTGCCACCTGCTATCCTTTGGCTTTACTCTTTGCTCCATCTCCCCATTCCCCATTAATATAAGTTGTACATAAATATAAAATAAATAATTATATAAAAATAGTAAGAGAATTAAAATTATATTAAATATTTTAGATAATATTAAAAATTAAGATTTGAAATTTTTAAACGATATATATTTAGATAAAAATATTTTTTTAAACGACTTATATTACGGGGGAGTACTGTCCATTTTTAAAAAAAAAAGAAATAATTACACGAAATATATCATTAATTTAAAAAAAAAGAAATAATATAAATTTTGTACTAGTAATAAATTAGTGGTTATTATTATAAGGATCGGGAAGAGTACGACAGTTGGAACATTAGTAATTGAATTTTGAGCAGCAGCGGCAGCGGGAGCTTCTTCTTGAATTTGATGCCACGGCCGGTGATTCCATAACTTAATACTAGTAATTGGAGAGCGACGGCAGTTTCTAAATTCAGGAGGATTCTATTCCTATAATTCTAGTTAGTTCGACACAAATTGAGGATCGGAATTAAGGAGGACATATATAATAAATACTAATGATGAAATACTAGTAGTATCTAGCTACAAAGAAGCTGCTGCTGCACTGCACGACTCTTTTAACATATATATTTACCCATCAAAATCCCAAATGTATGAATGAAATGGAGGATCGCATAACATATCTATTATAAGTACTTGCTATATAAAGAACCAAGTGGGTAGGGTAGCCGGTCAACTTATTAGATTATTCCTTCCTATACTGGAACTAAAAATCATGTCATGTCCCGATGTCCGTAGCCTAGCATGCATATATATATTACTACTATTTATTGAAAGAAAGAAAGAAAGAAAGAAAGAAAGTATATACGTACGTACTAGCATGCATGAAATCCTGGAAATTAGTTTTGCTTTGATCTGCTCGTAATGCTTATATATAATTGCAGTACTGGTGGTATAACTTGGTACTAATTTGTAAGTTTTTGTATATAATTGTTAACGCCATCCTGCACAGTAAATACGATCAACACACAAAGCTTGACGGCTGTACCGTCGGGGGATAGATCCGGCGTGAGAATAAGTACAGGCGGTCACAAGGGTTAACAATGGAGGATGTAAAATGTCTAGTGTTTAGAGAGAGATAAAATGTACGCGTACCTCCTGTTAGAAGACTTCCTTGCTAGGTTATACTCTCATGCTCGGTTTTTTGTGCCACCAACCCCGAGCTGACACACCCTCCACTCCTCTATGGTCTTAGCCGTGTGCATACATGTTGTCACCTTTTTCCCACTGTACCTGCCGCCGGCTGGATAAAATCTCATCCACATTAATGATCTGCAGACTTTGGGTCAACTACTCTCCTTTTTCATCATTACAAGTCAAAAACTCAGATATAAAAAGATTTAATGGGTTAACCTATGGACCCGGTCCAATGTTAAGGAGAGATAACGTAAGGATTAGGCCCAATAACTCTAAGACCCAATAAGGGGGATCCAAGGGACTAATTAAGTGAACAAGCCCAATCCGTAAGGCCCAATAGGAGAAATATCATGATCCAACATTGCCCCCTAGTTTTCTATTAAATAGGATATTTAATGGAAAACTACAAGTGGTCAAAATAAACCCAAATTGGATTTTACCAAGGCCCAAATGATTAAAGACGAAAATGGACTGAAAAGAGGGATTAAAACTGGAAGCCCAAAAGGAAAGTCCAAACTGCTAAATATCTAAAGCTCAAACCGGACGCAACCTTTCAAATTCATAATCATGACTGTCAATTTAATAAGCCGTCCTCGATTGCTGCGTAATCGTCAATATAAAAGATAAACTTTACCAAATTTGACAGTTTTACCTGCCAATTCAAATTTTCGGACTTTTGAGTTTTCTTCTTCCCTTTCGAACTTTCTTTCTTTTCTCTGCAAATCGTCGACAATGGCTTCTCAAAATTCTGAACGAAGTTCTCCCATCCGAGCGAATCCCGTGACAACCGTCCCACCTAATCCAAGTCCTAGCAAAGAGACTTCAAGCTCTAATCCCCAAACCACTGCTCCCAACAAAAAGAACATGCCTCCTAAACCTCGCCCTACTCCCTCCGAATTCTTCAGGAGCAAGAAATTCTTCACCCATGCCAATACTCCATCGACCATTACTGAAAAGGAATTACAGAGGATTCAGGATCGGTGCCATATTCCGGATACTCATCTGGTGAGGGTTCCTAGGGCTGAGGAAAAGATGTTTCAAAGACCAGAGGGATGAACGGCAGTCGCTGAGACCATTCTCGAGAAAGGGGTCAGATTTCCTCTTCATCCATTTCTGCTAACCATTCTAGGGTTTGTCGGTGTCGGGTTCGCCCAATTGGTGCCGAACTCTTACATACACATCTTAGCCTTCATTGCATTCTGTCATGAAGGCGGAGTCGATCCTACCATCGATTTCTTTTTCACTGTGTACAAGATCAGTCAGTCTCGTAAGAAGGGGTTCAAGGTAATAGGTAAGCAAGCGTCGAAGACGGGTGAAAAATTCGAAAGGCGTTTGCTGGTAACCACCCCCTCTAGCAACAAAGGATGGAATGAGAAATGATTTTTCGTTAAGGGACCCGAAATTGCTACTGTTCCGGACTGGGCCACTGATGAGAAAATATCTGCCGACTTCGGTGACATTTCAGAAGAACGTATAGTTGAAATGGTAAATCTCTTTGACAAATTTCCTAAGGAGGAATGGAAATTCGGACTTCTGTCTAAGCAAGCGTGGTTATATGACCACAAATGTAAGTACGGATTTACTTTATCATTATTTTGAAAATTGTTGTGGTATAGAATTTGATGTAAAACTGTTAATCTTCTGTAATAACTTTGATCAAACCATCGTCTCCGGAGGTGAAGGAGTTAGAGGATTTTTTAGCTGGCAAATCTATAGAAGTTACTGCCGAATCCTCCCAGCAGGAAGTTTCGCCCGAAGAGGATGTAGTTAGAAAGTCAGCAAGGGTGGGTGCTGAATCTTCGCAACCGGAAACCTCCTCCCAATTCAAACCACCTACCGAGACACCTCCTACCGAAGCACCTCAAACCAACGCTAAAACTCAGACCCTTGAGCCAGAAGACGAAGAGCCCGTTTTACCGGAAATACAACTCAGACCACGTCGAAGGAAGCAGGCCGCTCGAAAGCCCAGACAGATCTCCATGCCATCCGATTCTGAAGGCTTTTCTGAATCTGAACCACATGCCAACCCGATACCCTCACCTGTCACCGAATCGATACCACCAACTGCGGACTTACCACCACCGGTCACTGAACCAACACCACCGGCTGCTGACCCCACACCATCAGCTGCAGAAACAACAACCGTTCGTAGGAGCCTACTTGATCTTCCTGCAGGCAATCGCAGACAGGCCCTTCGCATAAAAAAGTTGAAGACTAAGGTCGTCCCCTTAACTCCCGATGAGCTCATGGTACCTCTCCCCCAGGTTCTTCCCCCGAAACTTCCAGTGAATATTCAATCAGTTAATAAGGAAGGACCAACTGATGTTACTGCAACACCTTCTCGGAAAAGAAAACAGCCTTCTGATAGCCCTCTTATCTCAGAGCCTGTCCCAATACCAGTTCGGGACACTACCCTGGCTCAATCTTCTTCTACCGAAAATGTCTACATGGATCCTTCTCCCGTCCGTGACCAACCTGTGCCTCCCCCCCAAGGCCTCCACCCCCAAGGCCTCCACCAAGGACATTCCATGATGAGGCTACTGGGGCGCCGACCTTGTGGCCACGGTTCAATGCCAATTTTCCATTCCAACTCTTCGATGCCTTCGTTCAGGAGACCGATGATCACCGATTCAAAAACCATACGAACGGAAATTTTCTTGACGAAGGCATGAGTTATCTGGCAAAGGTAAGTTGTAATTTTCTTGGTTGAATATTTCTTTTCTTGTGTAAATATCTGGAACTGAGTAGATGCTGTCGAGCATGTGCAGGCAAATGCAGTCTTCGGGCGTTTACGTCCCAGACATATAAATGTCGAGTCCGATGAAGAGACCCTGAAGAGGGAGATCAACATGCTGAAGGCCACATTGACTCGGGAGAGAGAGAGGAACATAAATCTGTTTTCCAGGCCAATGAAGACCTTCAGAGGGAGTTGGCCCAAACTAAGGGGGATCTGAAGAATACTTATGATGTGCTGAGCTCGACCAGAGAAAAGCTGAAGACGTCAAAGGCCAATGAGCAGAAATTAGCCGATATGAATGTCCACTTCGTTGCAGAGACTGAAGCTCTGAAAAATAAGAATGAAGAGATCGTTGCAACACATCGAGATTTGTCAGCTCGACTTAACGAAGTTCAGGCGAAGGCTAGGGATGATAGGAAGGCACATAAGGCTAAACGTCGTAAACTTCGTGGCGAGATCAAGACACTTCGGGAACGAGATCCTCCTCTGACTGAAGAAGTGCGCAAGCAAATTCAGGAGGATTACCGGACTTCTGATGAGCTTGGTGCAAAAATTATGAGAGTCTATTACGAAGGATTCGAAAACCGCCGAGGTCAATGCAAGGAAAAGCTGGTGGCAGCCCAATTAGATCCAGCCTTGCTAGATTTTGAAAATGATGTATAAATAGGATCTTGCTATTTCTGACATTTAGAATTTTGTGCAGAAATTTTGTAAAGAAATTTAAGTAGATTTGTTTAAGTATTTAATGAAATTTCAATTTTCTTTACTATGTCTTTTGTTTACTTCGTTTCTTGTCAATAATTCAACATTAATGAACCTGAATGCACTTACTTTTAAATTATCGTTTCCGAAGTGTGAGAGAAGTCATGTGTGAGGTGAATTCGGCTGATCTTCCTTGCACCATTAAGATCTTGTTTACCACTCGGGGTAGAACAAGTATATAAGGATCCAGGATTTGTCTACCACACGGGACAACAAATAATTGGGCTACCATCGAATGGCCAGCGAGTCCTACCATACCTCCTTACTTCGGTGACCATTGATTTACCACCCTTGGTAAAAATAATATAGGATCCAGAATTTGTCTACCACGCGGGCCAATAAATAATTGGGCTACCATCGAATGGCCAGCGAGTCCTACCATACCTCCTTACTTCGGTGACCATTGATTTACCACCTTTGGTAAAAATAATATAGGATCTAGGATTTGTCTACCACGCGGGGCAACAAATAATTGGGCTATCATCGAATGGCCAGCGAGTCCTACCATACCTCCTTACTTCGGTGACCATTGATTTACCACCATTGGTAAAAATAATATAGTGTAAGACCCTGAATTTTATGAAATAAAAGTATTCAGTTTTTCTTATAATCACTATTCAGTAAATGGTTAAATTGATAAATATTAAAGTTAAGGGTGATATATGAATTTTTTTTCAAAATACACAAGTGGTTATAAAATATTCATTGTTGTCGAGGAATATTCATTTGGTCGTGGAATATTCTTTCTGTCGGGGAATATTCGTACGACGGCGCAGCCATTTGTGGGCCCCATAACAGAATAACTGTCGGGTGAAGAAAATGACAAATTTGAGTTTTTACAAATAACGGCGTAGTTGTTACCGTTAACACTGTCGGAATACCCGGTGGTTAAAATACAGTAATACGCGTTATTGCACAGTAGCACACGGTATTGCATTGTATTTTTAAAATTATTGATTCTTACGTAAGAAGGCACTACTCAATAATTGTTATAGTAATTACTGTTCAATATTTTATTTTATTGATTCAATAATTACTACGTTGAAATTTTATATTATTGTTGTTCAATAATTGTCACTGCACAGTATTTCCCATTATCAGATCAAAAATTCATATTATTTGAATAATATTATTAGATAACATTATTGGTAATGTCTAGAAAGTTCTGTCTAATGAGAGGTTTGGTCACCTAATTGCGCGCTAGTAAGGAAAAATTCTTATTAGAAAGCTCCCTCTTTCCTAAGAACGGCCTGGTTGTCATAAATGTGATTCTGTAATATTATTTGTGAATAATTAATTATTGATTTATATGATAAGGAAATATTTATTTTATGTGGATATAAATGAGGGATATATTTTTGTGGTTAAAAATGAAGGAGTTAATGTTGAGGTATTTTATCTGTATTTTTGTTGGAACGGAGGTATTAAAAATCAAATTAGGGTTTTTAAGATATTTTGCGAGGGTTATAATTTTTAATCCGACCGTTGGATCGTGGTAATATTTGGATACCTTATACATATATAAGTTGAGTATATGTCCACAAATTTTGAACCGTTAAAAATGAACGTATGATTTGTTATGAATTTTACGAGATGACTGGTTCAGAAATTATTGAATTTTCGGAGTTAATCATTTTGGTGGAAAATTCTAGAATTGGTGGGCCCCACTCTTGGTTGGTGAAGAAATGTGCTGAGATTTTTATTCAAATGTAGTGGGTGGGAATAGTAACAGGTAAAGCCATCAGGTTACAGGTTAAGTCTGATTCGGCGTGCTTACATTTTCCTATAAATAGAGGGCTAAGTTAGAATTGAAAATCACACCAGAATTCATAAGTTTTCTCTCTTTCTCTCTCTCTAGATTATTGAGTGTATTTTGTGAGTATTTAGATACTCTGTGAGTTTCTATTCATCAGTGCAAGTTTCCTTCAGCGTTATACCGATCAGAAGTACTGCTCTTTTGAGGTAAGGGATAGTAAGGAATTTAAGGGTTGTTATGTTTTTTAGTTTCGTAATTTTTCTGACATTCAAAAATTCTGAAAAAAATTAAAATGATATTTTGATGAGTTTTCTTAATTGTGTCCAAAAATGGTGATTTTTGGATGTATAGATTAAGAGTTATGAATTTTATTAAAAAATACTATTTTAAAAGTAACCGCTTATAACTCCTTGTGGTTAACTCCAAAATTGATGAAATTTTTATTGAGAGTACATGTATATGATAGGAGTATACTCTGTGAATTTCAGAATTTTTAGATAAAAGTATAATTTTTGATAAATGTCTAAATATTCGGCTGTTTTGGCCATATGAAAAATAGTAAATGACTTTTAAAAATTCTGAGAAAAATATATGTTCACTATGGGACTATATTATGCTAAATCTCAGAAAAGAAATATTTTTGGAACTGATTTGGTATTTTTTATGAAAATGGTCTAGTTATGAGTAAATGAATTAAATATGTTTTGTGAAGTAAGAAAATTAGAAAATATGATTTTATGGCTTGAGAATCCTATATGAGGTATATACAGATTTTTGATGAGGGTTTTTCGTTATTGGTGATGAAATCTTATAAGTTCGACATTTTAGGATGATTAAATGCATTATTTAGTAAAGTGTAAACAATTAAAATAAATTGTTTATAAGCTTAAGAAATATTATTCTTTCAATATCATTATACCGAAATATTGGTATGTATTTTATTATGGAATTTCTACCATTTTGTGTCGAGTTACTATTCACGAGTTACTATTCATGAGTTACTATTCACGAGTTACTATTCACAAAAAAATTAGTTTCTTTTTCTAACCAAATTATAGTTGATTTACGAATATTACTCTTGAGATTAAAACTATATGTTGATCATATTATTTTTATTATTATATATAACATTTTTATAACCCTAATGATGATATTTCTCTTTGACTTGAGTGTAAAGATGGGTAGATTTTTGGTATGATCATGACTATGTGTTTTCTTTGGCCAGTAGTGCAAAGTTGAATTGTTGATTGGTATGATCATGACCATTGAATTTATAAGTGAATATCTTTAGCTTAAGTGCAAAGGTGAATTGATCAACATGGTTATAATTATTGTTTATATAAATTCTGAAATGATTATATATTTCTTTGAGATATTAATATATTTGGCCTGTAGTGCAAATATGAACTGTTGATGAATATATTTGGCCGTAGTACAAATATGAACTGTTGAGGAATATCTTTGGCCTGTAGTGCAAAGATGAATTATTGATAAATATCTTTGGCCCGTAGTGCAAAGATGACATGTTGTTGAATATCTTTGGCCAGTAGTGCAAAGATGAACAGATGTTGAGATGAACATAACCAACGGTGATACAAATGAATATCTTTGGCCGTAGTGCAAAGATGAAGTTATTAGTATGATTATGAACAGGAAATGTGATTTGGTGTAACCATGATCTTTGATGTTTCAGGTAAAGACAGGTGATGAAAATATTCTTCGTCCTGGATGAGAAGAGGAATTTAGAACTACAGTTATGATTATGAGTTATTCATATGATTGTGGACCAGAATTATTGATTGATGTTACAGGGATAAAATATTGTTGGTGGATTTTTAACATGGATAAGATAATAGACTTTATAGTCTATTTGACTCTTCTAATGGATTGCTCGTTCCGCTACAACTATGGTTGAAATTTTTATCATTTACCATATGTTCTAAATCTCTTATTTATTATTGATGAAGACTATTGATAATTTAATAATCTTTAGTCATGATATTCTTTACTGAGCTAGTTGTGCTCACCCTTTTGCTTCACAATTCTTTTCAGGTAATAAGAGTGTAGCTGGGTCGAGCGAGGGTAACGAGGAAATAGAACAGTGGTCTCTAGCTGTGGATGTTCTCCCGAAGCAGTATAAAAAAGTTCATTTAGTAGTTTTATTTGGTGAATCCAATAGGGTAAGGTGAATCCAATAGGGTAAGGTGTACCCAACGTTAGAAATGTGTTTTGCCACTATCATACAAGATGTCTAACGACATACAACCTCGTGTCATCATAAGACAGGGATGTGCTCATCCACTTGCTGAGTATATATACGAGCACTACCTATATAATCTTGGTGTTTGTTTGAAGTATAATTCTCAATTAGAGACAGTAGAGATAATGATATGTCAAAAGAAGACTCACCATTGGGAAGAATATGATAGTAATCTTCTCACTTTTCTTTGGGGTCTATTGGGTCAATCAAGGATAATTCTGTGGCCATATGATATCTGTCATAACCTAGACGCATGGCCTCCCATGTACGAAAGTTTCTTATCATAACCGGGCTTTGGTACTTCAGTTACTTCATACGGTCCTTCCCAATTCGGTATTAGCTTCCCCGTGTTCTGTGGTGTAGATGCTTCGGCTTCTCTGAAGACGAAGTCTCCTACCTCAAACCTTCGGAGCTTTACCCCTTTGTTGTAATGTTTGGCGACTCTCCTCTGGTAGGCTGCTAATTTGATCAAAGCCACTTCTCTGACTTCTTCTAACAGATCCAAGTTGGCCTTCAGTCCTTCGTCATTGTAGATCTCTCTGAATTAGCTAACGCGAAGACTTGGAGATCCAATTTCAACTGGGACTAAGGCATCAGTACCATAGGCCAATCGAAAAGGTGAATCCCCTATCGTAGTCCTCGGTGTAGTCCGGTAAGCCCACAATACACTGAGCAGCTCTTCCGGCCATCTTCCTTTGGCTTCATTCAATCTGCGCTTAATCCCGTTCAACAGTGTTCTGTTAGTCACCTCAACCTGTCCATTTGACTGTGGATGAGCCACCGAAGTCTTCCTGTGCTGGACCCCCAATTCTTTCAGAAATCCTTCAAACTTCGATCCCACAAACTAGCGTCCGTTGTCTGATATCACCACTTTAGGAATTCCGAAGCGAAACACTATGGATTCTTTCATAAACTTCAGACATTCCTGTTCTGTTATCAGCCGAAGTGGTTTCGCCTCTACCCATTTGGTCATGTAGTCAATGGCAACTATGACAAAACTGACCTGCCCTTTGGCTTTCGGCAACGGCCCTAGTATATCAACCCCCCAGACAGCAAAGGGTATAGGAGATAATATCGAATATAGCTCTTCTGGTGGCTGATGTGGAATCGGGCTATTAAGTTGACACTTATCACACTTCTTCACATACTCGGTAGCTTCCTTGAAGATCGTTGGCCAGTAGTACCCCTGCCGAAGAACTTTGTACGCCAACGATTTGGCAGCCATATGATCGTCGCAGATGCCTTCATGAACCTCCCGAAGGGCATACTCAGCTTCAAACGGAACTAAACACTTCAATAATGGCGACGAAAATGCCCTTCGAAAGAGATCCCCGTCAATAAGAACGAAATTGGCACTCTTGTACTTGATCTTCTTTGCTAGCATCTGATCCGAAAGAAGGACGCCATCCGCCAAATATTGGATGTAGGGAGTCATCCAACAGTTAGATCTCTCAATGCACATCACTGCTTCGTGTTGGATACTCGGCTGCTGCAAGGCCTTCAAATAGACTGACCCATTAAAAACAGCAGCATCCGTGGTGGCTAACTTTGACAATGCATCGACGATAGAATTGTCGTTACGCTCGATGCCCTGAAACTCATAAGAGACAAAGTGTTGAAGTCGGTCTTTCAACTCCGCCAAATATTTGATCATCCTTGTCCCACGAGCCTTATAATCTCCTGATAACTGCTTGACAACCAACTAAGAGTCACTTAAATAATCAACTTCTGTACTTCTAGACTCTTCGCCAGCCGAACTCCCTCCAACACTGTTTCATACCCGGCCTCGTTGTTTGTAGCCTTAAATCCGAATCTAATGGCTTGTTGTACCTTGAATCCCTCCGGACTTGTCAAGATAATCCCTGCTCCACTGATATTCACCGTAGAAGACCCATCTACATACAGCGTCCATGTATTCTGACCGTGCTGAAGAACTGCAACTGCTCGATCAGATGTCTCAGCTTCTGGCAACTCAGCATCTACTTCGGTGAATGAACATTTCACCATAAAATCGGCCAAAGCTTGACCCTTGATAGCGGTTCGGGGATGATACTCAATGAAAAATTGGGACAATTCCATGGTCCATGCTGCTAACCTCCCCGAAACTTCTGGCTTACCCATTACCTTCTTCAGTGGTTGATCCGTGTAGACGATCAGGAGCCTGCCTTGAAAATATTGCTGAAGCTTTCGGCTAGCAATTACTAAAGCAAAAGCAGATTTTTCAATATTTGGATATCTGGTTTCAGCATCTCTTAGGACATGGCTGACATAATAGACCGGATGCTGCTTTCCACTGATCTCCCAAACCAGCACTGCTCCAACCGCTAACGAACTCGCTGCAAGGTACAAATACAAGGTCTCTATTGGGGTAGGCTTTACCAATAGTGTAAGACTCCGAATTTTATGAAATAAAAGTATTCAATTTTTATTATAATTACAATTTAGTAAATGGTTAAATTGATAAAAGTTTAAAGTTATGGGTGAAATATGAATTTTTTTTCAAAATAAGCAAGTGGTTATAAAATAATCATTGTTGTCGGGGAATATTCGTTTGGTCGTGGAATATTCTTTCTGTCGGGGAATATTCGTACGACGGCGTAGCCATTTGTGGGCCCCATAACAGAATAACTATCGGGTGAAGAAAACGACAAATTTGAGTTTTTACAAATAACGGCGTAGTTGTTACCGTTAACACTGTTGGAATACCCGGTGGTTAAAATACAGTAATACGCGTTATTGCACAGTAGCACACGGTATTGCATAGTATTTTTGAAATTATTGATTCTTACGTAAGAAGGCACTACTCAATAATTGTTACAGTAATTACTGTTCAATATTTTTATTTTATTGATTCAATAATTGCTACGTTGAAATTTTGTATTATTGTTGTTCAATAATTGTTGCTGCACAGTATTTTCCTTTATCAGATCAATAATTCATATTATTTGAATAATATTATTAGATAACATTATTGGCAATGTCTAGAAAGTTCTGTCTAAGGAGAGGTTTGGTCATCTAATTGCGCGCCAGTAAGGAGAAATCCTTATTGGAAAGCCCCCTCTTTCCTGGGAACGGCCTGGTTGTCATAAATGTGATTCTGTAATATTATTTCTGAATAATTAATTATTGATTCATATGATAAGAAAATATTTATTTTATGTGGATATAAATGAGGGATATATTTTTGTGGTTAAAAAATGAAGGAGTTAATGTTGAGATTTTTATCCGTATTTTTGTCGGAATGGAGGTATTAAAAATCAGGATTTTTGAGATATTTTGCGGGGGTTATAATTTTTAATCCGACCGTTGGATCGTGGTAATTTTTGGATATGTTATACATATATAAGTTGAGTATATGCCCACAAATTTTGAACCGTTAAAAATAAACGTATGATTTATTATGAATTTTACGAGATGACTGGTTCAGAAATTGTTGAATTTTCGGAGTTTATCATTTTGGTGGAAAATTCTAGAATTGGTGGGCCCCACTTGTGGTTGGTGAAGAAATGTGCTGAATTATATTTCAAATGTGGTGGGTGGGAATAGTAGCAGGTAAAGCCATCAGGTTGCAGGTCAAACCTACCAAAATTTTCCTATAAATAGAGGGCTAAGTTAGAATTGAAAATCACACCAGAAACATAAGCTTTCTCTCTTTCTCTCTCTATATTATGAAGCATATTTTGTGAGTTTTTAGATACTTGGTGAGTTGCTATTCATCAGTGCAAGTTTCCTTCAGCATCATATCCGATATCCAGTCAGAAGTACTGCTCTTTTGAGGTAAGGGATATTAAGGGATTTTAAGGGTTGTTATGTTTTTCAGTTTCGTAATTTTTCTGAACTTCAAAAATTTTGGAAAAATTTGAAATGATATTTTGATGAGTTTTATTGATTGTGTCCAAAAATGGTGATTTTTGGATGTATAGATTGAGAGTTATGAATTTTATGAGAAAAGACTATTTTAAAAGTAACTGCTTATAATTTCTTGTGGTTAACTCCAAAATTGATGAAATTTTTATTGGGAGTACATGTATATGATAGAAGTATACTCTGTAAATTTTAGAATTTTTGGACAAAAGTACAATTGTTGATAAATGTTTAAATATTCGGTTGTTTTGGCCATATGAAAAATAGTAAATGACTTTTAAAAATTCTGAGAAAAATATATGTTCACTATGGGACTATACTATGCTAAATCTCAGAAAAGAAATATTTTTGGGACTGATTTGGTATTTTTCATGAAAATGGTCTAGTTATGAGTAAAGGAATTAAATATGTTTTGTGAAGTAAGAAAATTGAAAAATAGGATTTTATGACTTGAGAATCCTATATGAGGTATATGCAGATTTTTTATGAGGGTTTTGATTATTGATGATAAAATTGTAAGAGTTGGCATTTTATGATGATTAAATGCATTAATTAGTAAAGTGTAAACAATTAAAATAAATTATTTATAAATTTATGAAATGTTATTCTTTCAATATCATTATACCGAAATATTGGTATGCATTTTATTATAGAATTTCTATCTTTTGTGTCGGGGTTACTATTCATGAGTTACTATTCACGATTTACTATTCATGAGTTACGAATATTACTCTTGAGATTAAAACTATATGTTGATCATATTATTTTTATCATCATATATAACATTTTTATAACCCTGATGTTGAAATTCTCTTTCACTGGAGTGTAAAGATGGGTAGATTATTGGTATGATCATGACTAGGGTTCTCTTTGGCCTGTAGTGCAAAGTTGAATTGTGACTGGTATGATCATGACCATTGAATTTATAATTGAATATCTTAAGCTTAAGTGCAAAGGTGAATTGATCAACATGGTTATAATTATTGTTTATATAAATTCTGAAATGATTATATATTTCTTTGAGATATGAATATATTTGGCCTGTAGTGCAAATATGAATTGTTGATGAATATCTTTGGCATGTAGTGCAAAGATGGCCTGTTGATGAATATCTTTGGCCTGTAGTGCAAAGATGAACTGTTGTTGAATATCTTTGGCCCGTAGTGCAAAGATGGTTTGTTGATGAATATCTTTGGCCCGTAGTGCAAAGATGGATTTGTTAGTATGATTATAAACAGGAACTGTGATTTGGTATAACCATGATCTTTGATGTTTCAGGTAAAGACAGGTGATGAAAATATTCTTCGTCCTGGGTGCGAAGAAAAATTTATAGTCACAATTATGATTATGAGTTATTCATATGATTGTGGAAAGGAACTGTTGAGTGATGTTACATGGATAAAATATTGTTGGTGGATTTTTAACATGGAGAAGATAATAGACTTTATAGTCTATTTGACTCTTCTAATGGATTGCTCGTTCCGCTGCAACTATGGTTGAAATTTTTATCATTTACCATATGTTCTAAATCTCTGATTTATTGTTGATGAAGGCTATTGATAATTGAATTATCTTTAGTCATGATATTCTTTACTGAGCTAGTTGTGCTCACCCTTTTGCTTCACAATTCCTTTCAGGTAATAAGAGTGTAGCTGGGTCGAGCGAGGGTAACAAGGGAATAGAACGGTGGTCATCATTTAGTAGTTATATTTGGTGAAAAAAATAGGGTGAGGCGAACCCAACGTTGGAAGGGTGTTTTGTCACTATCATACAAGATGTCTAATGACATACAACCTCGTGTCATCATAAGACAGGGTTGTGCTCATCCACTTGCTGAGTATATCTATGGGCACTACCTATATAATCTTGGTGTTTGTTTGAAGTATAATTCTCAATTAGAGACAGTGGAGATAATGATAAGTCAAGAGAAGACTCACCATTGGGAAGAATATGATAGTAATCTTCTCGTTTTTCTTTGGGGTCTATTGGGTCAACCAAGGATAATTCTGTGGCCATATGATATCTATCATAACCTAGACGCGTGGCCTCCCATGTACGAAGGTTTCCTTGAGCACTTCCCAAAGATTCTAATTTCTAAAACAATTTTTGACTATACCTTTATGTAAGGTGTCATTGTGAGGTGATGTCCACGATTGGAACATGAGTCACATTTGGTATATATTTGTATCCAAACTCACAGCATATGTGTTGTTGTATTTTGCACGACAATTGTTGTAATAAAGTTGTAGTTGTTTTCTGTACCATGTATTTAGCGACTCAGAATAGGTTGGATGGAATGGACCTATTTTGGGGTCGTTACATTTGGTATCAGAGCTTAGGGATATGATCTCTGGCGGAGATCGGGGAATATAACTAGGAGGGGAGAGATGAGTAAATCCTTCGCTAGTGTGTCCTACCTAAGCTTATTTCTTGGTCAGTCATAATATCGGGATATTATGTGATATGTTAATTTGTTCAATTAACCCTTATTTTGAAGCTGTATTCTAGAATGATATCTGAAATACAGGAGATGAGCAATGGGGAAATCATGATGACAGGGAAAATGGAATCTGAAATGAAAGCAAGGTATTCTCAACTCTTTGAAATACCAGGTACGTAAATTTCGGGGACGAAATTTCATAAGGAGGGGAGATTGTAAGACTCCGAATTTTATGAAATAAAAGTATTCAATTTTTATCATAATTACAATTTAGTAAATGGTTAAATTGATAAAAGTTTAAAGTTATGGGTGAAATATGAATTTTTTTTCAAAATAAGCAAGTGGTTATAAAATAATCATTGTTGTCGGGAAATATTCGTTTGGTCGTGGAATATTCTTTCTGTCGGGGAATATTCGTACGACGGCGCAGCCATTTGTGGGCCCCATAACAGAATAACTGTCGGGTGAAGAAAACGACAAATTTGAGTTTTTACAAATAACGGCGTAGTTGTTACCGTTAACACTGTTGGAATACCCGGTGGTTAAAATACAGTAATACGCGTTATTGCACAGTAGCACACGGTATTGCATAGTATTTTTGAAATTATTGATTCTTACGTAAGAAGGCACTACTCAATAATTGTTACAGTAATTACTGTTCAATATTTTATTTTATTGATTCAATAATTGCTACGTTGAAATTTTGTATTATTGTTGTTCAATAATTGTTGCTGCACAGTATTTTCCTTTATCAGATCAATAATTCATATTATTTGAATAATATTATTAGATAACATTATTGGCAATGTCTAGAAAGTTCTGTCTAAGGAGAGGTTTGGTCATCTAATTGCGCGCCAGTAAGGAGAAATCCTTATTGGAAAGCCCCCTCTTTCCTGGGAACGGCCTGGTTGTCATAAATGTGATTCTGTAATATTATTTGTGAATAATTAATTATTGATTCATATGATAAGAAAATATTTATTTTATGTGGATATAAATGAGGGATATATTTTTGTGGTTAAAAAATGAAGGAGTTAATGTTGAGATTTTTATCCGTATTTTTGTCGGAATGGAGGTATTAAAAATCAGGGTTTTTGAGATATTTTGCGGGGGTTATAATTTTTAATCCGACCGTTGGATCGTGGTAATTTTTGGATATGTTATACATATATAAGTTGAGTATATGCCCACAAATTTTGAACCGTTAAAAATGAACGTATGATTTATTATGAATTTTACGAGATGACTGGTTCAGAAATTGTTGAATTTTCGGAGTTTATCATTTTGGTGGAAAATTCTAGAATTGGTGGGCCCCACTTGTGGTTGGTGAAGAAATGTGCTGAATTATATTTCAAATGTGGTGGGTGGGAATAGTAGCAGGTAAAGCCATCAGGTTGCAGGTCAAACCTACCAAAATTTTCCTATAAATAGAGGGCTAAGTTAGAATTGAAAATCACACCAGAAACATAAGCTTTCTCTCTTTCTCTCTCTATATTATGAAGCATATTTTGTGAGTTTTTAGATACTTGGTGAGTTGCTATTCATCAGTGCAAGTTTCCTTCAGCATCATATCCGATATCCAGTCAGAAGTACTGCTCTTTTGAGGTAAGGGATATTAAGGGATTTTAAGGGTTGTTATGTTTTTCAGTTTCGTAATTTTTCTGAACTTCAAAAATTCTGGAAAATTTTGAAATGATATTTTGATGAGTTTTATTGATTGTGTCCAAAAATGGTGATTTTTGGATGTATAGATTGAGAGTTATGAATTTTATGAGAAAAGACTATTTTAAAAGTAACTGCCTATAATTTCTTGTGGTTAACTCCAAAATTGATGAAATTTTTATTGGGAGTACATGTATATGATAGAAGTATACTCTGTTAATTTCAGAATTTTTGGACAAAAGTACAATTTTTGATAAATGTCTAAATATTCGGCTGTTTTGGCCATATGAAAAATAGTAAATGACTTTTAAAAATTCTGAGAAAAATATATGTTCACTATGGGACTATATTATGCTAAATCTCAGAAAAGAAATATTTTTGGAACTGATTTGGTATTTTTCATGAAAATGGTCTAGTTATGAGTAAATGAATTAAATATGTTTTGTGAAGTAAGAAAATTGAAAAATAGGATTTTATGGCTTGAGAATCCTATATGAGGTATATGCAGATTTTTGATGAGGGTTTTGGTTATTGATGATGAAATTGTAAGAGTTGGCATTTTATGATGATTAAATGCATTAATTAGTAAAGTGTAAACAATTAAAATAAATTGTTTATAAATTTAAGAAATGTTATTCTTTCAATATCATTATACCGAAATATTGGTATGAATTTTATTGTAGAATTTCTATCTTTTGTGTCGGGGTTACTATTCATGAGTTACTATTCACGATTTACTATTCATGAGTTACGAATATTACTCTTGAGATTAAAACTATATGTTGATCATATTATTTTTATCATCATATATAACATTTTTATAACCCTGATGTTGAAATTCTCTTTCACTGGAGTGTAAAGATGGGTAGATTATTGGTATGATCATGACTAGGGTTCTCTTTGGCCTGTAGTGCAAAGTTGAATTGTGACTGGTATGATCATGACCATTGAATTTATAATTGAATATCTTAAGCTTAAGTGCAAAGGTGAATTGATCAACATGGTTATAATTATTGTTTATATAAATTCTGAAATGATTATATATTTCTTTGAGATATGAATATATTTGGCCTGTAGTGCAAATATGAATTGTTGATGAATATCTTTGGCATGTAGTGCAAAGATGGCCTGTTGATGAATATCTTTGGCCTGTAGTGCAAAGATGAACTGTTGTTGAATATCTTTGGCCCGTAGTGCAAAGATGGTTTGTTGATGAATATCTTTGGCCCGTAGTGCAAAGATGGATTTGTTAGTATGATTATAAACAGGAACTGTGATTTGGTATAACAATGATCTTTGATGTTTCAGGTAAAGACAGGTGATGAAAATATTCTTCGTCCTGGGTGGGAAGAAAAATTTATAGTCACAATTATGATTATGAGTTATTCATATGATTGTGGAAAGGAACTGTTGAGTGATGTTACATGGATAAAATATTGTTGATGGATTTTTAACATGGAGAAGATAATAGACTTTATGGTCTATTTGACTCTTCTAATGGATTGCTCGTTCCGCTGCAACTATGGTTGAAATTTTTATCATTTACCATATGTTCTAAATCTCTGATTTATTGTTGATGAAGGCTATTGATAATTGAATTATCTTTAGTCATGATATTCTTTACTGAGCTAGTTGTGCTCACCCTTTTGCTTCACAATTCCTTTCAGGTAATAAGAGTGTAGCTGGGTCGAGCGAGGGTAACAAGGGAATAGAACGGTGGTCATCATTTAGTAGTTATATTTGGTGAAAAAAATAGGGTGAGGCGAACCCAACGTTGGAAGGGTGTTTTGTCACTATCATACAAGATGTCTAATGACATACAACCTCGTGTCATCATAAGACAAGGTTGTGCTCATCCACTTGCTGAGTATATCTATGGGCACTACCTATATAATCTTGGTGTTTGTTTGAAGTATAATTCTCAATTAGAGACAGTGGAGATAATGATAAGTCAAGAGAAGACTCACCATTGGGAAGAATATGATAGTAATCTTCTCGTTTTTCTTTGGGGTCTATTGGGTCAACCAAGGATAATTCTGTGGCCATATGATATCTATCATAACCTAGACGCGTGGCCTCCCATGTACGAAGGTTTCCTTAAGCACTTCCCAAAGATTCTAATTTCTAAAATAATTTTTGACTATACCTTTATGTAAGGTGTTATTGTGAGGCGATGTCCACGATTAGAACATGAGTCACATTTGGTATATATTTGTATCCAAACTCATAGCATATGTGTTGTTGTATTTTGCACGACAATTGTTGTAATAAAGTTACAGTTGTTTTCTGTACCATGTATTTAGCGACTCAGAATAGGTTGGATGGAATGGACCTATTTTGGGGTCGTTACAAATAGGGGAGCAGAAGACAGATAGGTCTTTATGCTCTGGAAGGCATCTTCACACTCCGAAGTCCATTGGAATGTCTTCGCATTTTTCGGTCCCCTAAGTGTGTCGAAGAATGGCAAGCATCTTTCTGCAGATCTGGACATGAACCTCCTTAAAGCTGCAATCCTGCCAGTCAGACGTTGGACGTCTTTGAACGACTGAGGAGTCTTCATGTCAAGAATGACCTGAATTTTCTCCGGATTGGCCTCGATGCCCCTCTGATTGACCAGGTAACCCAGGAACTTTCCCGCACCGAGGCCGAAGGTACACTTTGCTGGATTGAGCCTCAACTTGTGGTGGCGGACAGTCCGAAAGCATTCCTCCAGATCGTGCAAATGTTTCTGAACCCGCATACTCTTCACGATCATGTCATCCACATATACCTCCATGTTCCTCCCCAGCTGTCTTTCGAAGACAAGATTCATCATTCTTTGGTAAGTGGCCCCAGCATTTATAAGGCCAAAGGTCATCTTCTTATATGCATACATCGATCGGTGTGTAATGAATGCTGTCTTCGGCATGTCCTCCTTGCACATGGATATTTGATGATAACCTAAAAAAGCATCCATAAAGCTTAGTAATGCATACCCCGAAGTGGCATCAATGAGTTGATCGATATGGGGCAAAGGATAAAAGTCTTTCGGACAAGCTTTACTCAGGTCAGTGTAGTCGATGCAAACTCGCCATTTCTTGTTTTGCTTCTGCACCATTACTACATTAGCCATCCACTGTGGGTAGTCGATCTCAAAAATAAAATCAGCAACCATCAGCTTGGCAATTTCCTCGTCAATGATCCTCTGACGTTCAGGCGCGAAGATCCGTCTTTTTTGCCGAACAGGTTTCTTCGATGGATCTACTTCCAGTCTGTGCTCAGCAATCTCCCGGCTAATCCCCGGCATGTCTTGACGTTCCCATGCAAAAATGTCCGCATAGCAGCGAAGGAGTTCCATAAGATTTATCCGAAAAGGCTCTGGTAGACCCGAACCAATCTTCACTATCTTGTCTGCCTTTCCGAGGACCAACTCAATCTCCTCCGTCTCTCCCGCAGGAATTACCAATGGCTCCGAGCTGCTTTCAGTGAAGGGTTCGATCTCAATTGCCATGGTCTGTTTCTGTTTGCTGACCCCCACTCCGGAGAAAATGACTGCATTCCGGTAACAGCGTCGGGCTAGATCCAAGTCCCCTGCCACCTCTTCGACTCCGGTGCCATGGGGAACTTGATTTTGAAGTGAGGGATGGAAGTTACAGCTTGGAGAGCTGTCAATGTAGGTCTTCCCAGAATGGCGTTGTAAGCCGAATCTACATGCACAACATAGAATTTACATATTACTTCTACCTGTTGAGGAGCTGTGCCGAAAATCACTGGGAGTTCGATGGGCCTGCGACTTTGACTGGATCATTGCTGAAGCCATACAAAGGAGCCTCCTGTCCGACCTCCATCTTTCGCCCATCAAGATGCATCCTCTGATAAGCGTGGGCATACAGAATGTCCACAGAAGACCCGCTATCTATCATCATACGCTTCATATCCACCGAGCCCACCTGTGCAGTAATCACTAATGCTCCTTCATGTGGGTCAATAGGCTCCGAAGGATAATCTGCATCGGTAAAGGATATAACAGTTCCTAGAAATGCCATGTCGGCCTTCGGGGGAACACTCGCCACGGACATGACCGAATCCAGATATCCTCTCCTTTTTTTCCCTACTATCTTCCCTGATGTCCCGCCAGTTATAACATCAACGACGTGCCTTGGCGGTGGTATTGGAGCAGTTTGAGCGGGTGGAACCACTTGAACCGTCTGAACAGTACGGTCGACATTCTGCTGATCTTGTTGATCCCTCTCGGCCACATATTAAACCAGCAAACCGCTCTGAATTTTCTTTTCCACAAAATCCTTCAGGTTGCAACACTCGTTAGTATCATGGTCCGCAGCTTGATGATAGCCATAATACTTTCGAGAGTTGCCTTGCCCTGTCCTATAACTGTCACGAGGTGGCTCGAAGAATGGTTGGTTTCTGATCTGGTCCAAAATCACCGACCTGTCTGTGTTCAGTTTGGTATAAACCTTATTCACCTTCGGGGCGGAAGCAGGTGGACGACTATTTCCTTGTCACCATGAGTTGTTATACTTCTTCGAACTGCCTTCTGACCTATCATTATACCCCCCTGTCTTCTTCTGATCACTTTGGGTCTTAGAAATATCTGCCTCCTTCATCTGATCCGAAGGAGGACGCTTCAGGCTGTTCATAGCCTCCTCCACAACAATATAACCTTCTGCCTTGTCGAACGCCTCTGCTAGGCTCTTCGGATGATTGAACACAGCTTCTTTACTAACTTCTCGGACTTTACCAGGTCCAAACCATTCTGAAACAATCCCACAGCTTGGAGATCATTCAAATCTGACACCTGACCAACGGCTTCTCGGAACCTCTTCACATACTGACCCAACGACTCATTGGTGTACTGTCTGACCTGTGCCAAAGAACCCGTGGGCTTCCATCTTCTTCGGTTACTCCCAAAACGAGCGTGGAATTTGTCGCAGAGCTCGGACCATGATGAAATTGAATCTGCAGGCAGAGTCCCCATCCATTGCCTCGCATCTTTTTTTAACGTCGTAACAAACATGTGACATTTAGCAGCATCAGTAAAATCGTAGTAATCCATTAACCGGTCAAATGCTTGGCTATGGTCATAAGGATCTCCCGAACCATCATAACTTTCCATGTGAGGCAATTTCTTGGTGGTGTCTGCCTTCTCCTTAAGAATATTCGAGGAAAATGGGGATGCTTTCTTTCCCGGAGTATCCTTCACCTGTTGGACCTCGGCTAACTGCTTCTAGAGCGCCTTCAGCTCTTTTACCAGATACTCTACTCCTTCTGGTTGGGATGACACTTCTTTCTCCGATGACTCCCTCCTTTTTTGAGTAGATCGGTCTTTAACCATAATACCCCCAATCTTCGAAGGACTTTTATGATGACGGTCTCCAGAGCGAAGTATCCTAGGCGGACTTTCGAGTGTACGGCCCCTAGATCCGCTTCGTCTCTGGGTCCGGTGACTATGGTGAGAATTTGCAACAACAAGCGCCCTCTTTGTTTTCTCGGGAGTGCGATCTCGGGATCGTCCCTTCCGCTCACTTCGACCCTGTTCCCTAGATTCGGCAGGATGCTGCATCTGCTTCGACCTCTGAGGAGTAGGGCTTCTTGATCTTCTCCTTTCTCGATGCTGGCCCCGAGACCCCCGTTCCGAATGAGCAGGTTCCTTCCCACTCCTACGTACTCCTATGTCCTCGCTCTTCGGACTGAACATAACTGGACTCCTCATCTCTCAGCTCTGCTATTCGGGCCATTTGCTCAGCTATATCCTGTCGTTGCTTTATGAGTGCCTTCATGGCCCTATCGGTTTCGTCTGCCATCTTAGCCAGTCGGGAGGCCTTTTCATCTTCTACTCGCTTCAGGTCGTGACTGAACTCTTTTTCTGCTGTGAAAACTAGCTTTCTCTTGGCCTTGCCCACATCCCTTGGATGAGAATCTCCATGCGAACGTTTGGACGTTGTGCTGGCATGAACACTTAGTGTAGGTCCCAAACGATCTTTAGCAGAAACTCGTGGTGGTGAATCACCGACAGTCATTGGCTGTCCTTCAGGTGTATCTGTTCTACTATTCCCCATCTTTGAAAACGTAGAACAAATAAATATCTGTGATTGAAAGCTCTTGAACACTAGAACTCAGCCCTCCTTCTAGCGCCAATGTTAACGCCAAAATCTCCTGCCACGTCCCAATCACGTAAGACGTCCCGATCCTGCACAGTAAACACGATCAACACACAAAGCTTGACGGCTGTACCGTCGGGGGATAGCTCCGGCGTGAGAATAAGTACAGGCGGTCACAAGGGTTAACAATGGAGGATGTAAAATGTCTAGTGTTTAGAGAGAGATAAAATGTGCGCGTACCTCCTGTTAGAAGACTTCCTTGCTAGGTTATACTCTCATGCTCGATTTTTTGTGCCACCAACCTCAAGCTGACACAGCCCCCCACTCCTCTATGGTCTTAGCCGCGTGCATGCAGGTTGTCACCTTTTTCCCAATGTACCTGCCGCCGGCTGGATAAAATCACATCCACATTAATGATCTGCAGACTTTGGGTCAACTACTCTCATTTTTCATCATTACAAGTCAAAGGCTCAGATATAAAAAGATTTAATGGGTTAACCTATGGACCCGGTCCAATGTTAAGGAGAGATAACGTAAGGATTAAGCCCAATAACTCTAAGACCCAATAAGGGGATCCAAGGGACTAATTAAGTGAACAAGCCCAATCCGTAAGGCCCAATAGAAAAAATATCATGACCCAATATTAATACTTACAGTAACAATATTATCATTAATTAATTCCAAGGACTGCGCGCATATTAACGGCCGGCATTTAAATATTTGTTCTACTACTACTACACCTAACACCTCCCGGCCGGCTCCCTCCCTCCCTCGATATGTTGGATTTACTTTCTTGCAAACATCAAGTTCATTTTTAAAGGTAAGTCGGTAAATTGAGTAATGTGTGTCAATATTCTTTCATGTTAACCCGATCATATTTCTTCAATTGTTTGATCATTAGAAGGATGAAATTTAGTTACTAGCTAGATTTTACATATTTATGAAAACAAAGCAAAATTGGGATTAATTGTATTCAAGACTTTAGTTAATTAGCAGAATTAAAATATGAAAAAGTTGTCCTCTCCGATCAAAAGAATGGTGTTCTAGTCTTTCTCCTACTCCTTCGGAGAAAGGTGTTTGAAGAAACCAAAAAACCAACACCCAAACACACCATCCATATCCCTACATCAACCGCCCAACTCACTCCTCCTTCCATCTCTATGTCTGCATACTCTTCTTCTTGCTTGTGAAAATGGGATGATGGTCCCATTTCCTCTTCATCATCAGGAGAGCAGCAACAACAACAATCACATTCCGTCTCCTCAGGTATCTCCTCCAAAATTGAACACCTGGTCTTCCTCTTCACCACCATCCCCACTTTCTCTCTCATGGCCACGTCATGACCTTCAGCCCCCACGCACACTTCAGCTTCCTTGACAACCTCCTGCAGCTGCAGCACTCCATCATCATCATCATTATCAAGGCCACAGCTGCACTCCATCTTCCACCGGTCGTCCCAATCTTTTCTGAAAATGCCCTTCAACACCTTGTGCTCCCTCAAGTACACCTCGAACCTAGCCCCTTGGCTGGCCTTTACCCGCTCTCTGCTCCCGAAATAAACGGATCCACGTCCACCACCTTTCTTAATATTATTATTAGCAGCAATAGCAGCGGCAGTGGGAGGAGGAGATAGGAGCCGGTGGAGTGTGAGAAAGGCGGGGGAATGGGGTCGGATCTTGGAGCCGTTGATTTCCAATGAACTTCCATTGATTCGGGGAAGGTAGTACAGAGTGAGGGAATCGGGTAAATTAGTAGTGGATATGGAGTTGGTAGATAAACGGATATGAAAGGCTTTGATGTTGAGGAGGCGATGATGATCACGCTCGTGATTCTGCTGAAATCCTCGACACATTTTTAGATTTGTTAATGGCGATGAGGATGAATAATTGAATGAGAATTGTAGGCTGGCTGGCTTGGGGTTTATGTACTACTTACTATCTTGTAGTGGATGTGGATTGAGGCTGGGGAAGAAGGAAACCAGGGGCTTGGCTTTGCTTTGGACTAAATCAATTCTGGGGGTGTTGGCACGCGGTTTTCTTATGGTGTCGTGGACTCAAATACGATAATGGTTTACCTTCTTCGCCAACAGACTTTATTTATTTATACTATAATTGACTACGTACGTGGTTTATTCATTATTTTATTTTAGATTTTAGATTTTAGATTTTGTTTTGAGACTTTTTTGGTGGACCGTGTTATAAATAATAATTTAAATAGTAGTAAGACACTTTATTTATTTTATTTTATTTTATTTTGACATATTTTTTGCGAGTTGGGTACGGACGGTAGATTGTTTGATATGAATGGATAGGAATAGGATCAATATTCTTGTTTAAGGTTTCCTTTGAGGGAATAGGGGGGAGGGGTCGTTACAAATGACGAAATTCTCAAGTAACCCAGCAGACAGTCAAACTTCAAATACATCATCGGTAGGGTTTGACACTATAAATTACGGATCCAATTAATATGAAATAAACTTTATAGTAAATTCAATTCATGTCTAATACAGAGTACTGATATATAGGTGGACGTGTCAACACTGTATTGATCATGAAATTCACTTCATGCTAACCACTCCAGTAAGTAACTCCCTCTAATCTCAAATTAGAGGTACACGTGTAAAATAATTAATTAAGGTTGAATTTCCTTATTTTTAAAAAATTTGTTCTTAATATTAACTAAGATTATAATAATTGTTATCATTCTTATTTTTGAATCAAGAGTGTATAAAATAAAGGATTATAGTAGATATCTCAATCACAATTTTTTTTATTTCATAAAAATGAGTAATTATATTATTTCAATCCAAAATCCAAACGTAGTATTACTGTTTCTAGTGATGGATTGTCTCTTCTTTTGGTACATCCTGAATCCTGATAATAGTGGTGGATGGTCTCAATACTGTAATGTGCGAGGCTGGCTGGTTGCAATATCTTGGGCTCATAGATTTTGTATTGATGCTGGCCCGATTTCCTCTTGGTCTTGTTGTGGTAAATACAAATGCAAATTGGTACGGTTTTAATCTTCATTGATAACCCCCACCCAAATTTGATAAAAAAAAAATTGGTTCTTTACATAAATATACAACAATTAGAAAGTAATTACATCATTAGTGCATCAATAAAATAATTACAAAAAGAGTGTAATTAGGACCCATATTACAAAAATAGTACAATTCACATTAATAAGAAAATCTAAAATCAAGGAGAAATAACTGCCATAATTAATAATTCAAATTCAAATATTTGGGATCTAACAACAAAAACAAATTCAAATTCAAAATAATAATTCAAATTCAAATCTTCATCTCCCTTTCCATATTTTCTCTTTCCTTTGTAAATAAGAAATTCAATCTAGCTCGTTCATGGTGTATGTGTAACAGATCTAAATCTGCATCTTCCATTCTCTAAAATAACTTCAGATTTCTCTCCAATACTTGATTTGCGTACTGATATATGAAAAACTGTTTCACATTCTGCAACTAATGTAACAGAATTAGCAATTATTCGCAATCACCATATGCTAAATAGCCAGACAAAACACAAACAACCAAAACAAAACAAATAGAAAAAGAAGAAGAAGAAGTCGGAGTTATCAAACCAACAAGAACAGATCCAAAACGAATTCGGAGTAGCCTAACAAAGAGGAAATCACGAATAATTTTTTTTTTTGAATATTTGATTACCCACAAAAATTAAAATGGTTACCTTTATATGAAGATTTGGTTACCAACTGCACCATATTCAAAATAATTTTATTTTTAAAAGTTTATTTAAAAGTAACTAATAGCTACATAAATGAAAACTTAAACATGGCATTTCGGATACCATCTACACGTAACATTTGGAAACTGTTCTTAAATTTTTTTTATTATTAATTGGTAAATCAATAAAACTGAATTGATTAATTTTTTATGAAGGTTTGGCTACCAACTTATGAATAACATTTTAAAAATAAAATTATTATGAATATGGTGCAGTTGGTAGCCAAACCTTCGTACAAAGGTAACAATTTTAATTTTTATGGGTAACAAAATATTCATAAAAAAAAAATTGCAAAGCCATAAATGTAAGACCCCGAATTTTATGAAATAAAAGTATTCAATTTTTCTTATAATTAGTATTCTGTAAATGGTTAAATTGACAAAAGTAAAAGTAAAGGGTGACATATTAATTTTTTTTCAAAATACGCAAGTGGTTATAAAATATTCATTATTGTCGGAGAATATTCGTTTGGTCGTGGAATATTTTTTCTGTCGGAAAATATTCGTACGACGGCGCAGCCTTGTGTGGGCCCCATAATGAAAAACAATTTGATGAAGAAAACGACAAGTATAAGTTGTTTATAAATCACGGCGTAGTTGTTACCGTTAATACTGTTGGAATACCCGTGGTTGCATAGTAGCACACGGTTTTGCACAATATTTTTGAATTATTGATCCTTACGTAAGAAGGCACTACTCAATAATTGTTATAGTAGTTACTGTTCAATATTTTATTTTATTGACTCAATAATTACTGCGTTGATATTTTATATTATTATTGTTTCAATAATTGTTGCTGCACAGTATTTTTCATTATCAGATCAATAATTCATATTATTTGAATAATATTATTAGATAGCATTATTGGTAATGTCTAGAAAGTTCTGTCTAAGAAGAGGTTTGTTTATCTAATTACGCGCCAGTAAGGAGAAACCCTTATTGGAAAGTCCCATCTTTCTTGGGAACGGTCTGGTTGTCATAATTGTGATTCTATAATATTATTTGTGAATAATTAATTATTAATTTATATGATAAGAAAATATTTATTTTATGTGGATATAATTGATAGATATATTTATTTTATGTGAAGGAATTAATGTTGAGGTGTTTTTGTCGGAATGGAGGTATTAAAAATTAAATCACCGTTCTTAAGATATATTGCGTGAGTTATAATTTTTAATCTGACCGTTGGATCGTTGTGATTTTTGGATATGTTATACATATATAAGTTGAGTATATGTCCACAAATTTTGAACCGTTAAAAATGAACGAATGATTTGTTATGAATTTTAAGAGGTGACTGATTCAGAAATTTGGTTTATAAATAATTTTTGTGAAAAATTCTAGAAATGGGTGGGCCCCACTTTTGGTTGTTGGGAAAGATGGCTGATTTTTGGTGGGTGAAATAGTAGCAGGTAAAGCCATCAGGTAGCAGGTCAAGTCTGCTTCGGCGTACTAATATTTTCCTATAAATAGAGGGCTAAGTTAGAATTGAAAATCACAACAGAATTCATAAGTTTTCTCTCTTTTTCTCTCTAGATTATCGAGTGTATTTTGTGAGTATTTAGATACTTGGTGAGTTGCTATTCATCAGTGCAAGTTTCCTTCAACGTCATATCCGATATCCAGTCAGAAATACTGCTCTTTTGAGGTAAGGGATAGTAATGGATATTAAGGGATGTTATATTCTTCATAATGATGTTATTCTTTCAATATCATTATACTGACATATTGGTATGGATCTTATTGTGAAATTTATACCTTTTTGAGTGGGGGATACTATTCGCGTATACGACACTATTCATGTATATGGTACTATTTACGTATATGACATTATTTACGTATACGGTACTATGTACGAATACGGAGTGTAAGACCCCAACTTATTAATAAATGAAATTAAATTTTTCCTATTTATTATTTTGAAATAGAAAGGGTTGATTTGAATAATGTGGTTAGTTATGGGTAAAATGCACAAATATTTCAAATAAGCAAGTGGTTATAAAATATTCATTTTTGGTCGTGAATATTCGTTTGGTCGTGGAATATTCTTGCTGTCGGAGAATATTCGTACGACGGAGCAGCCTTGTGTGGGCCCCATAACGGAAAACGATTGGATGAAGAAAACGACAAGTATAAGTTGTTTATAATTAACGGCGTAGTTGTTACCGTTAATACTGTTGGAATACCTGGTGGTTAAAATACAGTAGCACACGGTATTGCATCAATTATTGATTCTTACGAAGGAAGGCACTACTCAATAATTGTTACAGTAGTTACTATTCAATATTTTATTTTATTGATTCAATAATTACTGCATTGATATTTTATATTATTGTTGTTTTAATAATTGTCACTGCACAGTATTTCCCATTATCAGATCAATAATTCATATTATTTGAATAATATTATTAGATAACATTATTGGTAATGTCTAAAAAATTCTGTCTAAGGAGAGGTTTGGTCATCTAATTGCGCGCCAGTAAGGAGAAATTCTTATTGGAAAGCCCCCTCTTTCCTGGGAACGGACTGGTTGTCATAAATGTGATTCTGTAATATTATTTGTGAATAATTAAATTATTGATTCATATGATAAGGAAATATTTATTTTATGTGGATATAAATGAGGGATATATTTTTGTGGTTAAAAATGAAGGAGTTAATGTTGAGATTTTTATCAGTATTTTTGTCGGAATGAAGGTATTAAAAATCAGGGTTTTTGAGATATTTTGCGGGGGTTATAATTTTTAATCCGACCGTTGGATCGTGGTAATTTTTGAATATGTTATACATATATAAGTTGAGTATATGTCCGCAAATTTTGAACCGTTAAAAATGAACGTATGATTTATTATGAATTTTACGAGATGACTGGTTCAGAAATTGTTGAATTTTCGGAGTTTATCATTTTGGTGGAAAATTCTAGAATTGGTGGGCCTCACTATTGGTTGGTGAAGAAATATGCTGAGATTTTTATTCAAATGTGGTAGGCTTGAATAGTAGCAGGTAATGCCATCAGGTTGCAAGTTAAGTCTGCTTCGGCGTGCTAACATTTTCCTATAAATAGAGGGCTAAGTTAGAATTGAAAATTACACCAGAAACAAATTTTTTCTCTTTCTCTCTCTAGATTATTGAGTGTATTTTGTGAGTATTAAGATACTTTGAGAGTTTCTATTCATCAGAGCAAATTTCTTTCAGCCTTATACCGGTATTCCGACCAGAAGTACTGATATTTTGAGATAAGGGATATTATCTTCTTCTTAAATGATATTTTCTTCAATATCATTATGTCAAAATATTGATATGAACTTTTTATCAAATTTAGAACTTTTTGTGTCGGGATTACTATTTACGTATACGTTACTATTCACGTATACGGCACTATTCACGAATACGGCACTATTCACCGAAAAATAAAATTTTCCTTTTTGTCCAAGATATCTATTATGGTTACTATCTTTGATTGTATCCATGTTTTGATCTTTATTTTTGAATTCTACTTCACAATTGATTATTATGAAGTATTATTGATCTTGGATAAACTGTTATACGAATCCCTACTATTTGTCCTCCTGTCTCACTGGATTCTTTTTTTTTTAAGATATTTTTCATCATCCTCAGTCCTAAATGATGATATTACTGAATATCTTTGGCCTGTAGTGCAAGGATGTATGATTACTTGATGAATATCTTTGGTCTGTAGTGCAAAGATGAACAGGTGTTAAGATGAACATGACCGACTGATGATACAAATGAATATATTTGGCCTGTAGTGCAAAGATGAATATTTGGTTAAAGATGATTATTAATTGATGTTACAGGGATAAAATATTGATGATGGACTTTTAAATCTTAGAAGATAGTAGAATTCATTCTCTACTTGACTCTTCTAATGGTTTGTTGTTTTCGCTGCAGTTGTTGATCTAAAACTTGTTGTCGATTATATTCTATCAGATTTTTCCCTGTTGAATACTAATGATAATTTGTTGTATATTATCTTAGTCATAATATTTTTTACTGGGCTAGTTGAGCTCACCCTTTTCCTTTTTGTTCCATTTTTTTCTCAGGAGGTGAGAACATAGCAGGATCTAGTCGGGGTATGGAGTGATGGTTCTAGAAAGATGTTTTAGCAGTCCTCACTATTTCTGTAAAATAGTATTTGAATAATTATAATGATGACTTATTTGAGTGTGAATATTGTCTAGAAGACAATATTTGTATTTAAACTCACAGTCTGTGTTATCGTATTTTGCACGATAATTGTATTATTGAAGTTGTAGTTTGCTTTTTGTACCATATATTTTGCGACTTATAATGGGTGTTGTATACCTATTTTAGGGGCGTCACACGGAGTACTATTCACGAGTTAATATTTATGAGTTACTATTTACGAGTTACTATTCACGAATTACTATTCACGGGTACAATTCATGACAAAAATTGGTTTCTTTTTCTGACCAAATTATCGTTAATTTATGATTATTGCTCTTGAAAATAAATACAGTTGTTGATCATATTGTTTTTATTATCATATATAATATTTTTTATAACCCTGATGTTGAAGTTCTCTTTCACTTGAGTGTAAAGATGGGTAGATTATTGGTATGATCATGACTAGGGTTCTCTTTGGCCAGTAGTGGAAAAGTTGAATTGTGACTGGTATGATCATGACCATTGAATTTATAATTGAATATCTTTAGCTTAAGTGCAAAGGTGAATTGATCAACATGGTTATAATTATTGTTTATATAAATTCTGAAATGATTATATATTTCTTTGAGATATTAATATATTTGGTCTGTAGTACAAATATGAACTGTTGATGAATATATTTGGCCTGTAGTGCAAATATGAACTGTTGAATATCTTTGGCCTGTAGTGCAAAGATGAAATGATAATGAATATCTTTGGTCGTAGTGCAAAGATGAACTTATTAGTATGATTATGAACAGGAACTGTGATTTGGTATAACCATGATCTTTGATGTTTCAAGTAAAAACAGGTGATAAAAATTATCTTCGTTCTGGGTGCGAAGAGGAATTTAGAATCACAATTATGATTATGAGTTATTCACGTGATTGTGGACAGGAATTGTTGATTGATGTTACAGGGATAAAACATTGTTGGCGGACTTTTAACATGGAGAAGATAATAGATTTTATGATCTATTTGACTCTTCTAATGGATTGCTCGTTCCGCTGCAACTATGATTGAAATTTTTATCATTTACCATATGTTCTAAATCTCTGATTTATTATTGATGAAGGCTATTGATAATTTATTTATCTTTAGTCATGATATTCTTTGCTGAGCTAGTTGTGCTCACCCTTTTACTTCACAATTCCTTTCAGGTTATAAGAGTGTAGTTGGGTCGAGCGGGGGTAACGGGAAAATAGAACGGTGGTCTCTAGCTGTGGATGTTCTCCCGAAGCAGTATAGAAAAGTTTATTTAGTAGTTTTATTTGGTGAATCCAATAGGGTAAGGTGTACCCAACGTTGGAAGGGTGTTTTGCCACTATCATACAAGATGTCTAACGACATACAAACTCGTGTCATCATAAGACAGAGATGTACTCATCCACTTGCTGAGTATATATACGAGCACTACCTATATTATCTTGGTATTTGTTTGAAGTATAATTCTTAATTAGAGACAGTAGAGATAATGATATGTCAAGAGAAGACTCACCATTGGGAAGAATATGATAGTAATCTTCTCGTTTTTCTTTGGGGTCTATTGGGTCAACCAAGGATAATTCTGTGGCCATATGATATCTATCATAATCTAGACGCATGGCCTCCCATGTACGAAGGTTTCCTTGAGCACTTCCCAAATATTCTAATTTCTAAAACAATTTTTGACTATACCTTTATGTAAGGTGTCATTGTGAGGTGATGTCCACGGTTGGAACATGAGTCACATTTGCTATATATTTGTATCCAAACTCACAGCATATGTGTTGTTGTATTTTGCACGACAATTGTTGTAATAAAGTTGTAGTTATTTTCTGTACTATGTATTTAGCGACTCAGAATAGGTTGGATGGAATAGACCTATTTTGGAGTTGTCACAGATAGGCTTTCTCTTGTTGTGAGAAAGATACTTATGGCCCCGAAACAGGATGAGTACCCTCAAAGAAATAATATCTTCAAAACCCGATGCACTGTTCATGGGAATGTATGTGATTCAATTATTGATAGTGGCAACACTAAAAATATTGTGTCTAGGTTAATGGTTAACAAGTTGGGACTGTCTAGGTTAATGGTGGAGGAGAGCGTTAATGGTGGAGGAGGGCGGAGGAGAAGACTGACAAGGGCGGAGAAGGCGTGGTTTTTATTAAGGAAAGAGAAGGTGTGCTATATAATTTACTTATTAATTACTTAATTTAATAAGTAAATCAATACTAATCCCCTAAATTAAGGAATCCTAATTGCATACTAATTTCCTAAATTAAGGAATTCTAATTGCACTAATATTATAAATAAATATAAAAGTGTATTAATTATGTAAATATTTTATGAGTGCACTATTGTTGTAATTATTTTTAAAAATATAATAGAATATATAATTGACAATAAGTCTAGGCACATATTTTTTGGACAGGTTTTTTGGACCGGTCCAAAATTTGCTTCTTTTTTTTTTGACTCCCAAAAAATGTATAGTATTTATTCTAAATAGAATTTTTACAGAATTCAGTGATTTATGAATAAATTGGATACATATAAAAAATAGTATTGTACAGTCTGTACGACACTATTTTTTATATGTATCCAAATTATACCTAAATTACTGAATTCTGTAAAAATTTCAGTTAGAATAAATACTATATATTTTTTGAGAGTCAAAGCAAAAAAAAAAACCAAATTTTGGATCGGTCCAAAAAACCTGTCCAAAAAAGCTGTTTGTAGAACCACTAAAAAAAAAACAACCCAAATTGCACATACACTGCTCTAGATTTAAAAACAAAGGTCATGTTTATTTTTAAAGATAACATTTGAAATTGAAATATTAATTTTAAGTCTGTTGTTGAGACTATTAATCTTGAGTAGGAGAGAGCAAGAACGTATTCCGCTATCGAAACCGCACACAAAACCGCAAAAACCATACCAAAGAAGCCGCGTCAATGGTTCCGATGATGTATTGTGGTTTTTTCAATAGAAACCGCACTCCTTACGGTTGTGATTGCGGTATTGGTATAGAAATTGCACCCGTTTAAAGTTCTAAGTCTTTAATATTTCTCATAATTTCATGTATGTTTTAGAGTTTTTAAGTTCTATTTAAATATGAATGTAAATTTAATTTTGGAATATGTAATTTTGCTTGACTTGAGACTTTAAGTTTGGAACAATGGTTGTTATTATACTAATGTATGCATCTTTTAATTTGAGGAATTAGAAGTTTTGAGTAGATTTGTGATTGGTTGTTAAGAATTTAACTTGTTGTAGTTGGGTATTATTTGTAGTGACAAACTAGCAATGTTTGAGATTTTTTTAGAATTTGAAAAGTATTATATGTTTAATATTTTTTAATTAGTTTTTGATCAAAAACCATGCCATTTGAAACTCCACTGCTTTCTTAAAAATTGCATCACACAAATTCAAGCAATTTCATGTTGCGGTTTCTGATTTAAGCAATCATATCAAAGCGGTTTTATGTGAAGTTTTTGTTCGGAACCGCACAATCCGCACCCCTAGTCTTAGGATGATAAAATGACTCAAAAAGATAGATTATTTAATATCATGTCCAACCATATATTATAATTCCTACTATTTTGGATTAAAAATTTGCAGACAAAATTAATCTTTATCTTTGTTTAAAATGATTGTTGTATCGTATTCTATTGTTCTATAATCAAACTGACGAGAATATAATATTTTTTTTATTATTGGTAAAGGAATAACAGTCTAAACGGTAAATTTTTATCCAGTCTTTTAAGTAATCCTAGACAAAATAAACATAACATTAAATTATTTTATGTTATCATATGAATAATCTCATTAAAAAAACATGTACCTATGATTATTTAATTTTAAAATTAGTAGTCTTGAATTTATAAATTTATATGAATATAATTTCGAAATTATAATATTTGCAAACAAACATAAATATAAAAATTATTATCTTTTCTTGGCCCCTATAGTGTTTCGAGTGAGAATCGGATTCAAGATCTCCAAGTTGAGTATTGATCTCAACTTCTTTCTTAAATCATTAAGGCAACCGACAGGATTCATTAGTAGATATTTATTAGCACTGAAATGATAAAATTTCTATATGAAACTATAAATATAGAAATCGTTCGATCCGTATATAATCGACCGAGTATTCTTGTAACGTTGGTTATAATTCAGTATGAATGGGATAGACTTTCCTTGAATGAGGGTATCTCCTCGTTTCAAGTATTGTAGTTTGAATAATAAATATTATCCTCCTTTCAAGTATTGTATTAATTTGAATAATAATTTTTATTATTTGTTGTACGACAGTCCAACTCTGCTGCTTCTGCTGCTGCTACTGCTACGTTTCTATCTGCATTTGAGGGCTCCACAACCATGCTCATGAAGATTCCTGCTGCCAAGCAGCGACACCCAACTTCAATTATTGATCATTCGAAATTTCAGTGTTTTTATATTTTCTATTTTTATTAAAATTTATTCGTATAAATCAAATGAACATACAATATATATATATATATATATATATATATATATATATATATATGTGTGTGTGTGTGTGTGTGTGATGTTGGTACAAACACAAAATAATGTTTAATAAATTATATTGAAACATTGTTATTTAATAGAATAAAATCAATTAAATTAATAATTACATTATGTACTTACATGAATTAAAAGAATACATCTTGTATGTATCGATTTCCGTTGTGAAAATTTTTAATTATTTCTTTCAATCTAAAGATGAATATTATTCTTACGAGGAGAAGCCACCTAAAGAATTAAAATAGAATTAATATTGTAACAAATACCAGAATCATTTGATCTCCGAAAGCAGCGGTAGTGTTTTAAAGAAAGCATTTAATTTCTGGCCTTAATTATCGATCGCATCGCATCGCATCGCATCGGACTCACGGCACGGTTGATATTCTTTCTAATCTAGCTTTAGCTTTTGGAGATAACTCCCCTGGACCCTTATTATTGTTAAGCTTATACTACTACTTAATTTAGATTTTAGACGTACGTGTGATTATAAGTTTAATTAGTTATTGTTGTGTAGAATGAACGAATGCAATTTCTTTTGATGACACCACGTCGACACAATATCCATAACTTTATCATTAATTAATTAATTATTATACTATATATCATCATTGTTAAACTAAACTAAACTAAATTAATTTAATATATAGCAGACCTATTAAGAAATTCTTAAAATTATAAATTTTGCAGATAATAATGGAAAGAAATATATATGAATCATCACCATTGAGGCAATCAATCAGATGAAACAACAATTAAATTATAAATGTACATGCATTCTCAATCTATCATTTTATTTTCCATCAAGCTTAGGAGAAGGAGGAAAATTTGACCCTTCAAGCGAGTGTAGGCCACAAGAATCCTATTCACTTTTTCAAGGAACAATCTCCTCTACTTAAAACGTTATCTTGAGTTGGACAAGAAAATTTGTGTTCACATACGAGTCTCCTTTATGTCAATATTTTCCCCTCCACCAAAGACTACTTCCTTTTTATTGTTTGATAGTCACAATATTCTCCTTTATGTTAATATTTATAAATTTTCCCACAAGACTTCTTTTTTTATAGAATGGTGGAAGTATATGTATATGTATAGAACTATAATGCACTCCTTTAATTAGTGTGCCAAGTTCTTGAATCCTACGACTTTTAAGATTTTTTTTTAATTTTCCTACATAGCTGGAAATTAAACTTAGCTTTTATTATACTCCATATAATTAACTGATGAAATAATAATGGCTTGTCTTCTAATTAAGTCATTATGGACAAGTTGTAGGACTATATATATTGAGAATAGGGACATAACCCATATGCTGCTTTATCTATTGGTTTGTTCACTTGACAATTACTGTAAAATGGAGTAGTCTATTAATTAGGAGAATCATCTGGTAATTAATAATTAATTTACAAAACATACAACTCGCTAGCTAGCTAGCTCCACCACTAAAATAGAGCAGAAAGAGTGCAACTAGCTAGATAGGTGGGGAAGATTATATATATATATACACACACACACACACATAGAAGTACGTACGTAGCTAGTTTCTAATTAATATATATCTCATATATACTTGGTGAGGTTTTAATTTGTGGACTCATATATATAAGCAAGCGCGCATCAAATCAATTGTGCAGATAATTCCATCAGAAGCGACGAAAATGGCAGAAGCTAAAGAAAAGGAAGAGATCGAGAGAGAGAAGCAGGTGGTGGGAGTGTTTCTTCGTGAGGAAGAATCGGTGGATACGAGAAAAAGAATCCAACCATGGACAAAGCAGATCACATTGAGAGGAGTCATATCCAGCATTGTGATAGGGAGCATTTACAGTGTTATAGCCATGAAACTAAACCTCACCACCGGGATCACTCCTAATCTGAATGTCTCTGCTGCCCTTCTTGCGTTTGTGTTCATACGTACTTGGACAAAGATGCTCCAAAAGCTTGGAATCACTTCAACTCCATTCACTCGCCAGGAGAATACTATGATACAAACATGTTCTGTTGCATGCTATAGCATTGCTGTTGGAGGTAGTAGATTTGACTCTAATTTATTAAAGTTTTGCATGCTTAGCAAATCTCTATTCGAACTTAATTGTATTTTCTTATAGCAGTACAAGTTATTAAAAACTACAGGTGGATTTGGATCTTATCTTCTGGGATTAAACAAGAAGACATATGAGCTAACAGGAGGGTCCGCACAAGGAAATCCTCCTGGGAGTTACAAGGAGCCAGGGATTGGTTGGATGACTGCCTTCCTATTCTTAGCTTGTTTTGTTGGTCTTTTCGCCTTGATTCCTCTGCGAAAGGTATATATATATATATATATATATATATATATATACACACACACACGCCCTTCTTTAATTTGGTGCACTTCCATTCCTAGTTTATTAACTTCTGTTTGGGTTTCCCACTTCAATTCACAGACAAATTTTGCATAGCACCCTGGAATTTTACATGGTATTTTTAATTATCTCTCCTCTATCTCTTTTGGTGCTGCCAATCAATACTAATTGTTTACTAGCAGAACTATGGACATAATAATAAGAGAAAGACCATAAGCAAATTTAGCAAAAATCATATCATAGACTAGATGATCTTAATCATCTATATATATCCACTAGCTAGTTTTATTTGTACTGCGAGGCTTTCGTATAGGCACACACTACTTGATGCATATCTGCTGAAGTATATTTGTCAGTGCATGTGGGATCAATATAGAATTTACCAAAGCCTTTAATTCGTCTGCAGATCTTGATTGTTGACTACAAACTGACCTTTCCAAGTGGAATGGCAACTGCTGTTCTTATCAACGGATTTCATACCAGGGGCGACGAATTGGCTAAGTACTTGATTCTCGTTTCACCTCTGTTATACAGTAAATGATAACATGTTTCTTATGGAGTTTTACGTAATCAAGCAAATGCCAATTACGAGGCCTAATTTGTAGTACTACTTTTTGATGAATTTTAACAGGAAACAAGTAGGAGGGTTTATGAGGTTCTTTTCATTCAGTTTCTTGTGGGGGTTTTTCCAATGGTTCTACACTGGGAAAGAAGGATGTGGATTCTCACAGTTCCCTACTTTTGGATTGGAAGCTTGGAAACAAACGTCTGTACGCTTTATATATATACATACATATCGTTATATGTCATGTTTTTCTAAATTTTTTTGTGCGTCTTATTGCTAGCTTCTTATTTGAGCTTGATTATTATTGATTCATGAACCAGTCCGTTTTGATGGTTTTGTGTAGATTCTTCTTTGATTTTAGCTTGACATATGTGGGAACCGGAATGATCTGTCCTCATATTGTCAACTTGTCTCTGCTTTTTGGAGCGTTGCTCTCATGGGGTCTAATGTGGCCACTTATCGGAAGGCTTAAAGGAGATTGGTTTCTTGCAGATTTACCTGAAAGTAGTATGAGGAGTCTAAATGGTTACAAGGTCACCATTATATTCTAATTAATACTCTCTCCCTCAGTTATATACATATGTGTACCAATATATATTAAAATTTTAAAATTTCTTGGCAGGCCTTTATCTCTATAGCCCTCATCCTGGGTGACGGGCTCTACAGTTTCATCAAAATACTGTATGTCACCTCCATGAGTATCCTAGGCAGAATGAAAAACAAGAACAACGATCCAGGTAAAATTGTTTCAAATAACCAAGTTGGATTCCCAGTTAACTTCATTTTTAAGTCCTTGACATATATATCTCCTACCCTACAGCAGCCGAAGATAATCAGAACAAAGCCATTGATGATCTAAAACAAAACGAAGTCTTCCTAAGAGAAACTATTCCCTTGTGGGTAGCAGTTGTTGGATACATAGTCTTTGGCATTATCACTGCAATTGGAGTTCCCTTCATATTCCCAGAACTCAAATGGTACTACGTCGTTGTAGCCTACATCTTCGCTCCATCTTTAGCCTTCTGCAACGCGTATGGATCTGGTTTGACAGATTTTAACATGGCTTATAATTACGGGAAAGTGGCTCTTTTCGTGCTCGCTGCATTGGCTGGAAAAGAGCATGGATTGGTGGCAGGGTTAGCTGGTTGTGGTCTAATCAAGTCTGTGGTTTCAGTTTCTTGCATTTTGATGCAAGATTTGAAAACAGGCCATCTCACTTTAACATCCCCAAGAGCAATGTTACTGAGCCAGGCCATTGGTACAGCTATAGGCTGTGTGGTGGCTCCTCTAAGCTTCTCAATGTTCTATAAGGCGTTTGATGTGGGAAATCCTGATGGGGAATTTAAGGCTCCTTATGCTGTAATATACAGAAACATGGCGATTCTCGGGGTTCAGGGCTTTTCAGCTTTGCCTGAACATTGTTTGGAGCTCTGCTATGGTTTTTTTGCATTTGCTATAGGGATAAATTTGGTGAAAGATGTATTGCCGAAGAGGATAGGAAAGTGGTTGCCGCTACCAATGGCAATGGGAGTTCCATTTCTGGTAGGTAGCTACTTTGCGATTGATATGTGTGTAGGAACATTGATTGTGTTTCTCTGGGAAAAGTTTAACCCAAAGAAGGCTGAGCTGATGGTTCCAGCAGTGGCATCGGGATTGATCTGCGGAGAAGGTCTTTGGATCCTTCCTTCCTCCATTCTTGCTTTGGCAAAGATAAAGCCCCCTATCTGCATGAAATTTTTGGCGGCTTAAATATTCCATAGAAACAACAATAGTTGATATGCTTGAGGAGATGAGTTGGTCTTGTAGGAGGTGTTCGAGTTCCCACAGATTGAGCCTCTAGAAAAATGCTGTCATAATCATAAATTAGGAATAAAATTCTCCCAAACCCCAAAAAAATAAAAAAAGTCGGGGGTTCTATACATGGCAGTGGCAATTAGTGGTTCTAAGCTGAGTGCGTGTTTGGGGTGGAATGCATTATTATTTCTTTCTCTCTTATCTATCTATCTAATCTACCTATGTAGATAATGAATATTAATGGATAAAGACAAAAGATCGTCTAAAAGTAATGGAGGAGAAACATGTGATGGATGAGGAGATTTTTCACCTCCTACAAGTATATACTTATATCATGACCTCCATACCAACCAAATTTAAAAAATAATCCTAGAATACATTAGTAACAGGAAAATGCATGCATGCTAGGTAAAAATGTTTTCTAGGTTGTACAATACAACATCAATGCACATGCACTGAAGAATAAAGCAATACAATTAAAACAAGTATTTGGTCGTCCATTTAATATGAAACGTGCAGAAGCATCTTATGAGAGAGATAAAAACCAATGCGACGGCCAGAAGTAACTAATAACCCTAAATCCAAATCAAAACTCAAATTAAAATAAACCCATAATGTTTTCAATGATTAGAACGAGAAGAGAACGGTAGATGTAGTTTACATTTCGGAGAAGAAGAAGAAGAAGAACAATTTAGTTGCAGGTTGCATTCGGAGAAGAATAACCGTGGCAATTGAAAGAGAGGAGAAAAAAAAAAAACCCTAACAAGAGAATCGATACACACGTTTAAAGCGACCTTCTTTTAAATAGTATTTTTAGATAAAGAAAAAAATGTCCCAAAATAACTCCATTTTGACACCTACTACTATATACATTTTCTGTGGAATTCCATTTTCCCCGTTCTATTAATACTATAACACAACTTCAGAGGGTTTGTTTGTTGTGAAATGTGACATGAGAATTTACTTATAAAGTTTCTCCATTGGTAAATGTTGGAAAAAATAGCAGTAGCACTAGCAATAACAATACCAATAGCAGCTTAATAACAGTGCAGTAGCAGCTTATTAACAAGACTAACAAATCAGAAAATTGGAACAACTTAGCTGGTATATAGAAGAAGCCGAGGCGTAGCAAAGCTACTGTCCTAAAAAGTGATTCCGCCCTCACTGGTTATATGAACCGGTACAGTTGAGCTCCACGGCGTTCACCCTCCAGGATTCAACGGCAAGCCTTCGATTGCGTGTACTCGCAGAAGAAGGCTATGGACTTGTCTTTATGAATTGCCCAGAATAGAACAAAAATTAGAATAGGAGAAGGAAGAGTGTTCTTTTTCTGTGATATTGTTGTATATAAAGAGAGCATACGAAATTGTTATTTATAGACAAAGAAGAAGAGGAACGCTGGAAAGCAACGGAAAGAAGAAGAAGATGAGTAACGTAAAAAGGAACGTTGCTATAATAAATAACTGAGTGCAACCGCGCAAAAGCATAATTTTCGGGATTGGCACCCCCCTCCCTTGCGCGGACGTATCGTGCGCACACACGCGCTAAGATTTTTTAATAAAGTCCGAAAATCAAGCTTGGACTCGCCCAATTTCTTAATAGTCCTCGTGTGCGAGCCCATCCCTCTTTTCTCAACCATATTGCAAAGCATAAGCCAACATGAACTAATACCCAAAGAATTTTTTCATAATAAATGATATGGGACCTTGAAAAAACATGTATTTTGGAGCATAACCAACACTAAATACTAAAAATAACAAAGAAAAAGGTTAGTAGATCATCCACAACTGAACAAAAAGCCACCAACCAATGGCGAGAGCCTTGTGTTCCTCCTCCACAGGCACAGGCTCTGCAGCCGCGCCAATCACCTCTTCCAGCTGCATAAGTCGTCGTTTATCCAAAACCAAATTCAACCCCGCAGCTCACGTCAGCAACGCCCACCCAATGCCCGAGCACTCCCTCCCCCATCCGTCGCTCGAAGTCGTCGGCGGAGGTCTCAACTCATTCCTCCGGGCACTTAAAACCTTGAACCGCCCCTACGATCCGTATCCGGTGATTGGATGGAACCGCCACCTGGAGACCATATTCGCCGCCTTCTTCCGCTCCCTTCCCGACGTCAGATTCCGACGTCAGTGTCTGAGGACCAAGGACGATGGTTCCGTTGCTCTCGACTGGGTCTCCGGCGACGATACACAATTGCCTCCCCACTCTCCAGTCCTCATCCTGCTGGTGCGTATTCCTCGATTCTTCCTTCACTTACACACCCTTGGCCGCTGTTCAAATATCATTGCACTTATGGATTACAATTTTAATCATTTGCACACAAGTACTTGTAAATTATACTACCTACCTGTAATTATACAGTCTGTTACAAAGTTCGAGATACATTTTTAAAACAAAGTATAAGTTTCATGATTTCAAATGTACCGTCAGGATTAGAAAAGAACTTAATAGGGATGCTAAAAATGATAATAACAAAGTAATGGTTAATCAGGAACTTCATGCTACTTTATAATTTTACAAATTTACTATCTTTTCTTGGAACAGACTAAAACCAAAAATATAATTTTAATTTTGGAGTGGAGGGAGGTTATGTTAGTGAATAAATTAGGAGGGGCTTACCATAATAAATGCCATAGTTGAATAATGCAGCCAGGTCTAACAGGGGGAAGTGGGGATACATATGTGAGGCATATGCTGTTGAGAGCAAGAAGCAAGGAATGGAGAGTTTTGGTGTTTAATAGCCGTGGCTGTGGTGACAGCCCTGTGACTACATCCCAGGTGTACTATACTCGATTCATTCTCCAGTTGCTTTTCAATCTATTCTTCATGAGATGTAATTTCTCTTTAAAGTCAAATAATTAACAACCTCAAACTGGTAACTTTGAATGCAATTTAACCAGCTTTAATACTCTAATTCATTATGGCTGTGTGCCTTACTGCCTGTCTTGGAATGCCAAGTCTGATATTGATTTGCAGGGCACTGGTGGTACTTTACTACGTGTGCTGGTATGCGCATTTTTGTTAATTGCTGGAGCGTTTTTGCATCAAGGAGAGAAATTTTGCGTTTGAAGTGTTATGAAACTTAGACTTGATATGGTGAAATTTTGTTTGTACTTACTATTTTGCAGTTCTATTCAGCTTCCTTTACAGAAGATCTTCGTGAAGTAGTCACATATGTGGGCATTCGGTATCCAGAAGCCAAACTATATGCTGCTGGTTGGTCTCTTGGGGCAAATATTCTTGTTCGATACTTGGGTCAGGTGGGATCACTGTATTATTAAAGTATGGGTTTGTTATATTCGAATGTCTAATTTACTAGGTTTCCTGCTTATGTGGATAGGTCAATCTACATAGTTTTGGTTGGATTAGTTAAATCGACATTTCATGTCTTTGTCGATGAGACCATCTTCAACATACTCTAATTGTATGCTTTCATATATTACCTCAGTTCGGAAGTGGTAGTCCTACCTTTTTTGTCGACTTTAATTTTAATATCGAATATTATGTTTTGTGCATCGTACGACACACTTCTAGCCATTGTTGTCCTCTTTCCCGCACGAGTAGGCTGGTCTTTCTGATACTAAGGTGTCAAGGTGGTCAATCCTGACCTGTCTAGAAATGAAGAAAATATCCAGAAGCCTCTTTAGTTAGATTCTCTTTAAGAGCTTATAATTTTTTTCAATAATTCTTTTTCTACTGATAATGCTTACTATTTCTTGTTTAGAATTGAGAAAAAATATATCATCCAAAATATAATATCTAAGATTGTCTTTCACAAACCTTAATTTTTTGGGGAGAAAAGTCAACAAAAATAGAACTCTCATTTCTCGACCGAGGGATTACTATACTGCAAATATTTTGTTCGATACTTGGGCAGGTTAGATTAATAATTCCTATATATAGTTTATGTTTTCGAATGTCGGATTTAATAGATCTTCTGTTTATTTACACCGTTTGATTTGATTTATTGATTAATTACATCAACAATTCATGTCCTTGTGGAAACCATCTTTACATACACTAATGGTATGTTTTTATACTATAGATCAAATAGCCTCAAATTTTACATTGATTCAGCTGGTGATGTTTGGCTTTTTCTTGGGGGTCATACTTATTTAGTTTATTTTTTACCTATATTTGTGACTCCTTATATGGCCTTACTTATCAGACTAGTAAGTACTTGCCCTTTGCAGTACGAGTTCTGTTATTACTGAAAATCCCCATCTACGAGTCCATTAACCTCCTAATCCCCAAAAATCTCTGGTATTCCGTAAATTTTACATTTAAAAAAACCGTCTTCACCAATTTTGTCTGTAAACTATGATGAAATTAAGAAGCAAGATAAACATGATGTGCGAAGGAGAAAAGCGAGAAACTCTGAGAACATTTTCCTGCGGAAGCATTTACTTCAAAATACTGAGAACTTATTACGTCACTGCTTTGTAATTCTAAGTGTGGTTGCAGGAATCTCATACTTGCCCTCTTTCTGGTGCTGTGTCCTTGTGTAATCCTTTCAATTTGGTCACTGCAGATGAGGACTTTCATAAGGGCTTTAACAATGTCTATGACAAAGCTCTTGCAAATTCGCTCCGCAAAATTTTCAAGAAGTAGTACCATGATGATAATGTTTTTTCTAATCTTCTATTATGACCTTATACTTGGGATCTCTCTATGTAGTTTACATTAAATAGAATCTCTTGTCTTCGTAGGCATTCTCTTCTGTTTGAAGACATGGGAGGTGATTATAATATTCCACTGGCTGCCAATGCGAAGACTGTCAGGGAATTTGATGAAGGAATAACTCGAGGTATGCATTGTTCTATACGGACTATAAAATTGTTCCTTTATCACTTGTATGCGTCCTACTTACAGCATTTATTATGGCACCTTACAGTTTCATTTGGTTTTAAGTCGGTGGATGACTACTATTCTTACTCGAGCAGTTCAAATTCTATAAAACACGTGTCCACACCTTTGCTTTGCATTCAGGTAAAAATCCTTCACTACTTATATTATTAAATATAAAGAATCTGAAGCTTGCAATCATGACTTGTATTAACTATAGTGGCCAAGTAAATGTTTGACTTCCTTGATGAGAATCATTATTTACAATTCCAGGTCTGGCAAAACCTCAAGTTTAAATTTCTCTATTTCTTTGCGCATTTAATTAATCTCTTTTAAACCCTTTTTCTGAATAAGTTTTGGGGTATTCATTTGAGAAAGTATGTATTTTGCCTGTTATGATGATAATCTCTTTAAGCTGTAGCTTTAATTGGAATAATACTTCATAGAAAAATATATTCGAAAGGTAAAACATGATTTACTAGAAATGAAGAAATGGATGATTACACATACTTCAGCTCTTGGTGACTCTTTCACGTGGGCTTGAAGGGTGGAATGTGGATTAATAAACTCTAATGAACGTTGCCATACTATGTTTCAACTTTCAATTGGTTTTACAGGCTGCAAATGATCCAATTGCTCCATCTAGAGGAATCCCTTATGAAGACATTAAGGTATGAGCCTCTTTTGTCTTGAGTCATGATTTATCTTTAACAGTTTCCCTTGGCACAAAATCATGGTATTATCTACATGCATTTTGTTCTTCTTAGCTAGTTATTGTTTGAGTCGGCCATCCTGCGTGGTTATGTTGAACTAAACAATTTGAGAATTTGGGTTGGAAGTGAAAGATTATTAGGTGGTTCCAACATTTTCAGTATTATATTCCTATCTTTTCCCCTTGTTATATTTATTAACACCGGGAAAAAAGTACTAAACAATTCTACTATTTATTCACTTCTAAAGAAACAAAGAACGTATATTAAACTTCATTCACTTTACTTCTGTGTGTATTTATATATTTTTTCTGTCTATCATTTATATTGTTCTCTTCCTACTTACTACCAGCTCTAATTTTTTTTTGACAAATTCTTCATCTATTCACCTATACGAATTTTAAGCTTGGTCATACCGATCTGTCCTTCTCAGTTTTACTAATGTCCTTTTTGATCTTCTGTTATTCATGTATCATCTTTGAGCTCAGTTAAATTTTTGTATCTTACTAGTGTGGTCCTCACCGTATATGAGAAAAATAATCTTAAAGTTTTTTTCTTTTTCTTTTTCTTTTTTTAATCGTATTACTTCAACTGTTGCTACCTCTTGCTTCCTGTAATTGCATATCAGTATATTACTCTCTTTGCACAAAAAGAGCCCCATTTCGGGGAAAGAAAAAAAAATCCCACAAAAGTCCCTTTTTGTTGATAGTAGTATAAAAAAATACAATTTCTGCAAGCTTGCCATCATAATTATTATTTTAGGGTAAACATGAAGCATAAGTACATTCTTAATTTATGTAAATTTTGCAAATGGACTCTTGTCATGGAACAAAGGGAGTACTAGATATGCGTATCTAATGCCTATCTCTTATCCTTAATAGAACAACAATAGAAGCCGTAGTCCACTTCTTCCATTTCCGATCAGTACAATTGAACTCATTTCAGTCTTTCCAAAAGATAGCAAAATTGAAAACTATCAACCTTTTCTGTCTCACTGGTCACTACATCAATTTACTCATATTTTTCTAATAAAAACTGCTCTCCTTATTTTTATTTGGGTCCTCTAGAACGGGTGTGGAAATGTTTTCATTTCTTGTGCATACAGATTCTTTACAATTTAAATAATATGGCCACACACTAGCAATGATATGTGAAGATGAGCTAATGGGCATGTGCTGAATCACCTGCTGTTACTTCAGGAGAACCCAAAATGTTTATTGATAGTTACACCAAAAGGTGGACACTTGGGGTGGGTTGCAGGCACTGAGTCTCCCTGTGGAGCTCCTTGGACCGATCCTCTGGTGATGGATTTCCTGGAACATTTGGAAACTTTTCCATCTTGCCGCAAGTCAGAAAATGTAGAGCAATCTACAGAGCCGGTGGACCGCCTTAGCAGGCAAGATTGTTCAAATACTCGCATTCCTATACATCCATGAAAGATGATTGTATTGTTGGTAACAACCAAAATTGTTATAGTTAGCTGGTGCCATCTAATTATTCTTTCCTGGTGCGGATCTGCTGAGATGATATTTTAGTTTTGTAGGAAGAATTCTTGTAGAAAATTGTGGTAAACAAAGGCTATTTCATGGGCACTGGGGAAAATTGTCACATAGTAGTCTGTCCCCTTGGTTCCAAAATAAGAATAAGAGATACATTTATAAAGGGCAATTGTTTTGTTGTCTATTGTAGTCTTAATATAAGATATTAGCTAAGAATTTAATTGTGATATTAGAAAAAAATTAATGACAAACGTAACGTATGTTGTGTAGAGAATAATAGAAGTGGATAAAATATATAGACTGTTGTGAGGATGCTTTAGCTAGACCTAAATTGGGTTGTAACAGTAACTGTAGAGCGAGTGTCTGCTCCATCTTGTATGTATGTATGTATGTATGTATGTATGTATTTGACTGCTCTTCTTGAGGAAGACAATCGTATGTTATTTTTATCATCCTCTTCTGAGCAAATCTATATTAAAGGGAAGGGCTTGGCTTGGTTTCATTTGGACGTATGACTGCATGCATACCCATGGCGGCCGTGTCCCAAAAAATAGAATTATAATACAGAGAAAAAAGAAATTCACCTGTTGTATGTCAGTGCGCTCCTCCCGACCATCGCAATCAATCCTCTTTCAGATTCCAAACATTATTGTATGGTGAACCGCCCCCCCCCCCACCCACCCACCCACCCACCCAATGCAATGTTGTACTATTGCATATGCAAACAGAGACCTCCAACAACACACACATTTCTTAATTTCATGTGGATCTCATCTCATTAAATGTCCATCTGTGGTTAGCAGTGACAAATTATTTATATTTATGTTTAAATTATTTTTAATGAACGTGTTTAATCGTGTTAAACATGTCAATGTGTTGATTATATGACTTTAATCCATTTAAATTTTATGTTTTATAACACGAAATCCTTTTATTTTATATTGTGTTGGTATCGGATTGCATTGCATGTCAAAATTTGTGATCCCTATATATGTGCGACATGATACACCTAACTTAACAATCATACCTTAACCTAATTTCTGGTACCCTTGGCCGTGGGGATAGATATATGCTAATTAAACCACTAAATTGTTAATGTGGCTTGTACTTGGGCAGCAAATGTTTTCAGTTTTCTATATCAATCAATTTCTTAAGCCAAAATATTATACAAGCCAGTGTCCCAATTAATTTTTATTTAGTGGGACTCTTATTACCACCATTGTATACGACACTTGTCACTTAAATTTATTTAGGATAATTATTAATTGTAGTTTATTATTTGACTGGATTTAATTATAAATACGAAAATTTCTCAAAGATTCACATGTATATGACAATTGTAAGTTAACTTTAATTCCCACCAATGAACTGGTCTACATTTGTAAATTATTATTACGTCTAGTGTGTGTGGTTGTGGTTGTGAGAAAAAGAAAAGTCTTAGACGGAGGTGAAGATTGTCAATAAGATTTTGCCGATCTGCATCCCAAACTTCAGTTTCAATCTTTATCTTATATATGACACGTGTTACTTTTATTTAGAATATTATTATTATATATATATATATATATATACATACAAGATTACAAAAAAAATTAAAATTGAAAAAATATTTTTATTTTACAATTATGACATGCATGCACGACGTTCTTTGTTATTGGCTATTAATTTTTTATTATTTGCAAAATATTACTTCCACTAAATTCTTAACTAATATGAATAGTAGTAGTATATTTGAGAAGATATAAAATTGATCTCTCTAATTTTGAAACCAACCAACAACAAAGGATAGGATATAATTTGATCTTATTTCTTAGAAGACTGCGCTTTGGGGGCTAGGAGTTTGCACGTATCATGTCCATAAAACCGTGTGCATATGTCCAAACAAACCATCCATGTTCAGTTCTTGCTTGAGTACGTGGTCCTAATTAATTTCAGTATGTATATATATATTTTGACCAATAAATAAATACTAAACTTAATTAATATAGCTAGCTAGGAATTGAATAATATATATATACATATATATATTCCAAGCCTCCTGGATTGACTTTGTTTCTCCTTCCCCCTTGGAGAAATTACTACTGAAATTTTCGTTCTTTCTTTCTCGATCGTGATCATATACTTGTAACTTTTTCTTCACGTACGTACGCTCCATATCTATCCACGCACGACAGGATATTCCCCACATGCAACTTCTGTCATTCTTCTTCAGTCTTCATCATCTTTTTCTTTTTCTTTTTCCAATATATATATATATATATATATATATATATATTTGTAGAATATTGCATATCATATTTTGTCCCCACATGCACATCCTAGAGGGAATAGGAATGCATGTTTATCTACACATACATAGTGGCATATACAGTGCTGCATATACAACTAGTACTACTACTTCCAAGTAAGTTGATATATTGCATAGGTGTATCAATAATATATCCATCCTTGGATATACTATTATATGGAATACTACTATAAAGTTAAAAAGAGTTGTCCACTCCATTTTAGTCCTCATCATCATACCTTTCTTTTAAAAGCTAAACTTGCATGTGAATATACTGTTGCATATATATATATATATATATATATATATATATATATATATATATATTTTCGATAGGGGTAGGGGTAGGGATAGGGGTAGGGGTAGGAATATGATAATAGATGGAATTTATTATATATATGCGACATATCTTTTTATCTATTTATAAATAATTTTTTGAAGGCAGGGGAGAAACGCTGAATGTTGATTGCAGTTTGAAAAATCCTTCGATCGATGGACTCCAACAACATCATCTTAAAGAATTAATCCCATTACTCCAACAACTAAAATTAGTTTAGTACTATATAGTAGTATTAATTTGATGATATGGTACTCAATTATTTCTTAAAATTACAATTTCACACATAAATTCAGTTCAATCTAGGTTGAAAGAAAGCGAATTATACTGTCCTCCATAACATTATTGTGGCCCCTACCTTTCTAATGGCTCAAAAATATATATTTTTATTACTCATTTGATAAGGTCCCGGCCCCATTGGTCTTATCTAGATTGATCTTCGTCTCTAAATTAAGAATAATGCTAGAGACACAAATTATTTTATAAATATTTTATAAGCTGTTGATGTGGCATACTCCACCTCAATATATTGTGTGGGACCGAAGACTACATTAAAATAATTTGTTGATCAATACGCTGATGTGGAGTATGCCACATCAACAGTTTATAAAATATTTATAAAATAGTTTGTGTATGTAGCACTACTCTTAAATTAAATTAATGAAACCTACATTTATGAAAGCAAAGCAAATTTCAAACCTTAATTAAGGATACGTTTGTTACATATACATAGTAATGTCCTAAGATTCTCACTTGAACAGAATAGTGTATCCGGATAATTTTAAAATACATAATAATATGAGATTATCACATATATTGAGATCATGATATTCAGATTAATTTCTTGAGAAAAAACAACCTTCATATTTTAATTACAAACAAAAATGTCTTTATACAAATTTACCAACCAAAAAACTCTCTCTCTCTCTCTCTCTCTGTATATTATATTCTATTTATTCTTCTTGTTGTTTTATTTTTCATTTATTTTTATTTTTTGATTTATCGACGTGTTTACTTTAATTAAACTAGCTCATTTCTTATACGTGCAAAGAATGTGACATTGTTTGTTGTTTTTTATTATGTTTAATTTTTTATCATTTTTAATTGACTGACTTAATATGGTTTGTAGTTAATGATTAGATATACCAACAATTATTATTTTATAAATATACTAAAAATTTTAATATACTAAAATTTTTAATATGGTTTATTAAGTAATACTCAATTAATTAAATAATAGTTGGGAAATATTTTGATGAGTGATGAATTTTGTTTAACAAAAAACTCCCTTCTTTTCGAAAAGGATGACTAAGTGTATAATTATTTTTTTTTGTCTCCAGAAAGATAAGATAAAACATATAAAGTAAATGGTAACTAAGTCATTTAGTAGAGTCCATTAATATAAAAAATAAAAATACTCATTACTTTACACAATCAATCTTGTGCTGCCACAAAAAATAAAGTTAAAATATTTTTACTTTCTTTCCACTACTTTTACTATTATTAATGCGTGAATTAAAATTATTCTTTGCTCATTCTGTTGGGGGATTATCAATATTAGGAAAAATATACCCAATATCTTTAAATTCGACCAATAATAATTATTGATACTCAAATAATTTCTATCAAATAAAAAATGACACAATGTGACCAATTTCTTTTATTGGTAAACAAATATTCAATATGATGAATTTTGGTGAGTATCATTCATGAACTATAACAAGCAATATCCCTTGAGAAAGATATACACTTCGTTTATCTCATAGAGTGTTAGTGTACTTGGTCGTTTTTCAAATGTTGTTTTAGGAGTAAATTATATACTGCAATTTCATTAACTAATTAAACCCTTTAATTCTTACCCAACCTTTCAACTTGTATTTTGTTCGTACACAATTAACGGAGGCCTCTCCGACATATGTTGCGACGGCCTTATTGAATTGAGGTGTGATATCATCCATGTAAGAGGGCTTCAAGGGGGCTATTTTATAATTTTTAATGAGTTGTCTCAATTTTAAATTAAAAAATTAATATGTAAAATTGACTTTTAAAAATCAATAATATATTTATTTATATATATAAAATTGGGAACGGATGATATATCAAGTTATAACCAATTAATACAATAAGTGGAGTATTAATTAATTTAATAAATTAATGTTTAAAAGTATTTTATGGAATTTATATACCCAGATATTAATTAAGGGGACCGATATCGCAATATAATAAGTAGTGGAGTATTAATAACCAAGGTAATAGATAGATATATTTGACCCCTCCTCCCTTGCATGTACTTAAAGAAAAGTCCGAGAAGAATTTGGTTTGGTTTGGTTTGGGGATGGATAAAAAAATGACTAGATTCATTGTACGAGTAGTAACAAACACGAGGGATATGGAATTGGTAAATACTAGTCCAAATCCTTTAATACGATGGATACGATTCTCACCTGTTTTGCCCATACATCATGCATGCGTTACGGCCTATCTAATTTCATTATATAAACCATCCCAATCTCTACACTTCCCTTCATCATCCCCCTCCGGCCCCCTCGATCTCTTAATTTCGCTCCATCTCCACTTTTAAGGAGTAAGTAATAGCCTAGGAGTACCATTCTCTTTTCTCTCCCCCCTCTCCACTTACCACTCATAATGGCGGACATTCACAACTCTGTCTTCTCTTCGTCCAACAAGAAGAGATCATTAACTATTAATTCCGATGATGTCCTTGTCGTCCCCAAAAAGCAGATGAAACCCTTTTGGGATCAGGACCCCGCCGCCGCTTTAGCCAATGCCCGCCACGAGTTCGGCGAGCACGGCGGCGTCAACATGTCCATCGAGGCCTCCGCTACTTTCACCGTCATGGAACCCGAAACCATGAGCCGCATGTTCTCCGGCGAATTGGGTCCCGATCGCGACTTCTTTATCTACAGCCGTCATTTCAACCCCACCGTTCTCAATCTCAGCCGTCAGGTTGCAGCCCTCGAGGGCACCGAGGCCGCCTACTGCACCGCCAGCGGCATGTCGGCGATTTCCTCGGTTCTGCTCCACCTCGTCAGCAGCGGCGACAACATCGTGGCCTCCCAGGCCCTCTACGGTGGGACCCACGCCCTGCTCACCCACTTCCTGCCGAGGTCTTCCAACATCACGACGACGTTCGTGGACGTGAGGGATTTGGAGAAGGTGAAGGCGGCGATCGTGGAAGGGCGGACCAAGGTGCTGTATTTCGAGGCCGTATCAAACCCCACGCTGGCGGTGGCCAACATCCCGGAGCTGTGCAGGATAGCGCACGATAAGGGAGTGAAGGTGATCGTCGACAACACGTTCGCGCCGATGTGTCTATCTCCGGCGAGACTCGGTGCTGACGTGGTCATTCACAGCATCTCCAAGTATATTAGCGGTGGGGCCGATATAATTGCAGGTACGTACATTATAAATAGTTTGGGTTTTTTCTCGAATCGTACACGTGGCATGACAAACGATTGCATGACGTAGTTTAGTACAAACTTACTTTTGTTTTGATCCAAGTGCAGAATTAGTTGGATAGACATAGTAGTAGACTGTTTGGTTAGCATAAAGTGTTACTGATAACTTGATTTTAGAGACTACTTGATCAATAATATAGTAGTAGTACCGCAATCAAAAGGAAAAGTTTCATGTTTAATTTTTTTGTTACATGATGTGTTGTAATATTATGTTGCAGTAGTATAAGCTTTAATTAAATTCCAATAAATTAACACAGGACAGGCCGGGCCGGGCCGGGCCGGGCGTACTATATATATATGTTAATTTTAAAATCCCATCTTCTCATCGGTTCCAACTTCCAAAGTAGTAGTTGCGGCCGGATCACACGACATGATGATGAATATTTGGATCAAGTGTAATGTGGTCGGTCTCACATGCAACCCCTTTTGGTAGTATGTATGGAGTATATATATTAACCTTTTAATAATTTCTCCAACTGGTTGTTACTTGCAATTTTCTAGCATGTGAATACTTGTTCTTTTTGGGTAACCCCATCAGATCAGATCAGACGAGGAATATATGGTAATGATGCTACCTACGTAAGACACTTGCAGTTTGGGATGAGTTATCATATATATATATATATATATATATAATGACAGACACATTTATATGTGGTGGTATATTTTATGTTTGCAGATATTGTTGTTTTTAATATATACATCTATGTATGTTGTTTTTGACACACAGTCATTCCTGCTGGAAGCTCATGCATGTTTAAGTACTCGATCCTCCTCATTTATTATGCTAGACTACTAGATAGATAAACTTGTATGGAGTATTCCCTTTCCAAGATTTTAGCTCCAATATTAATTAATAATTGGCGTGGATCCCTTCCTTTAATTCCGTTTCGTTCCCAGATTCTATTTTTACCATATTATTCTCCATTCCATTCCACTACTTCATTTCTTTTGCTTGGACCATCAAGAAACCATACTACAACAGATTGTTAATTTTTTTTTCAATGGCCAGGTGCTATCTGTGGGCCAGCAAGCCTAATGAACTCCATGATGGACCTTCATCAAGGGCCTCTGATGCTATTGGGCCCAACCATGAATGCCAAGGTTGCTTTTGAACTATCAGAGAGAATACCTCACTTGGGCCTAAGGATGAAGGAGCATTGCCACAGGGCTTTGGTGTTTGCCACCCGGATGAAGAAACTGGGCCTGAAAGTCATCTATCCGGGCCTCGAGGATCATCCGGATCATGCTCTATTGAAGTCACAGATAAACAAAGAGTATGGGTATGGAGGGATTCTTTGCGTGGACATGGAAACTGAGGAAAGGGCTAACAAGTTGATGAACCTGTTGCAAAACACCACCCAATTTGGACTCATGGCCGTCAGCTTGGGCTACTACGAAACCCTCATGTCTTGCTCTGGTAGCAGCACAAGCAGTGAAATGAATGATGAAGAGAAACAGCTGGCCGGAATTTCCCCGGGGTTGGTGAGGATGTCCATTGGCTACAGCGGTACCTTAGAGCAGAGGTGGAGTCAGCTTGACAAGGCACTTTCCAGACTTCAGGACTCCAGCTTGTTGCAGAAGATATCAATTAATTAATTACTAGTAGTGTTGGGGCGGGCGGGCTGGCTGGCTGGCTGGCTGGCTTCTTATGTACTACTCCGTAGTATATACTATTTCAATAATCAAATCTAATGTGAGTTACTTGGCTGTCGGTTCAGCTGTAATGGATTGTCATGTGAAAATTAATGTTTGAATCTAAAGCTAATGTTGTATCGGACTTCTTCTTAATTGTTGTGGATATATATATATATATATATAATGGAGGAGTACTAGCTAGCTAGCTAGTATATTATGCATGCATGCATGGTTCTTATGTGCAGTGTTGCGTTCTATATATCATCACTGTCAAAGCCCAGCCAAAGCCCGAATTAAAACCATATCACCAGTTGCCAGTTTGGTTGAGGCTAATGTTATTAGCATCTTCTACTCGATGCTAATTAAGTAGCAGGTTTTAAGGAAAGAAATTAATATTTCCACATATTAAAAATAATATTTTTTACTTGAATCTCTGTCAAATGAAGGTGATACGAAAGTAATTATGTAAAAATATCAGTCAGTTTTCTCTAAGGAATGCATTTAATTTGATCACTAAACTTTAATTTGATCACTAAACTTTTGCCTTATGTGAGTGGTTGTGTGGACCTTGCGGCTTGTGGTGGAGGGTGGAGCTATTATTAAGCAGGACTCCTGTTTTCCTTTTCAACTAAGAATGGTGCTTTACCAAAAAGCGATCTATCTAAATTTTGTTGTTGGTCACATCACACGAGATACACATTGTTTGTTAATCTCTCCTCTGTAATTAATTATTTGATATTTTAGAGTTTTTTATTTGTACTTAATTATTTGACGTTTATTTAAATTTAAGAGTATTAATGATAAATTTTTCAAAATTACCTTTCATTATTCTGCCTATTTTTTTTGATACTTTTAACTTTTTCTCTCTCTTTATCCCAACAAAATTCTTCTGTCTTTTTTACTTTCCCCTTTTTTATTCTCCTTTTTCTCTTCTGAAAATTCTCCACTAGCTTGAGATGAAAGTTCTCCACCAAAATTAATATCAACATTCAAATCAAAATTATTTCTAAAAAATTCTTGATTTTCATTCAATTCATTCATTGGACTTTCTTCATCACTTGGAAGAATATTCAAATCTATAATTCTACTTGTTGCCATGTTGGAGTTGGTTGTATTTTTTCTTTCTAAAAATTCATGTGGCCTACATAGGTTTTTATAAAAAAAAATGGTGGGAAAGTTAAAAAAATAAAAATTGAACAAATTTTTTTTAAAGTGCATGGCGCCATTTTGTGTTTAAAATGAAAAATATGAAAATGAAGTTTTCAAGTTTTGTATATTATGAGGGAGAGACAGCGTAGATTGTGATGCCCCAAAATAGGTATACATCACCCATTTTGAGTCGCCAAATATATGGTACAGAAACAAATACAACTTCATTACTACAATTGTCGTGCAAAATACGACAACACATAAACTGTGAGTTTAAATACAAATATTATGTGAGTTTAAATACAAATATTGTCTAATAGACAGTATTAAAATTCAAACTTATCGTTTTCTTCATCCGACTGTTATTCTGTTATGGGGCCCACAAATGACTGCGCTGTTGTACGGATATTTCCGATAAAAAGAATATTCCACGACCAAACGAATATTCCCCGACAACAACGAATATTCAATTTTATTTATAATAAGTTAGGGTCTTACATAGATAATTTCTAAAGAATTGGATATATTTTTTATGGGGATGGATGGAGAGAGAGACCAATGAGTTAATGTGGCATGAGAGTTTTTTTAGGAGATAATTATGAAAAAATGTGTGAGAGAAAGTATGAATAACTATGATAAATGATGATTTAAGGATATTATAGATAATTGAGTATTATATTTAATATTTTCTAATCATTATCTTAATTCTTGTGTCCATATCTAAAACATCAAATAATTAAGAACGGAGAAAGTATATGGTAGTATTTCATTAGATACATTTTTAAAATAATTATTCTTTAAATATAATGATTTTTTTTAAACATCTCTAACAATTGCATAATAAATGTAGTAGTGATAGCATTATAGATACAATTAGTAATAGTATGTTATTAAGTTGAAAAAAAAAGGGACCAAAGGAAAACATGGAGATAGAACTGTTAATGTTAAATTAAATGGGAAACCAACACGTAAACACATATAAAATTACATATGAATCAGTCAATATTCACAGAGCGGACGCGGTTGAATCGGAATGTCAAATTTACAAGCCAATGCTATGAACACAGCTACAAAGATTCTTCGTACAACGCTTCTCGTCATATATATATATATATATATATATATATATATATATATATGCAGTTATTACTAGCAATAATGTGAACGAACTCCGGTGTTCACACCAAGTGATAGAAGCTTGAAAATACTAGAGAGAGATTTTAGAGAGAAAATTGTCTGGGAAAAATAATACGTTATTACAATGCCATTATTAAGTTCAATGACTACAGACTATATCAGATGAGCAATTTTCATATTTGTTGGTTTAAGGGTCTGTTTGGTAGCGTTTTTTTTTGGAGAAGATAAAGTTTCGTGCTTTTCAAATTGCTTCTTTATTCAATTAACCGGTACAATCAGTTTGGTCCGGTACATACCAGACATACAATTTGGCTTCCCGTACCCGGTACCGAATAAATAGTATATACCGAAAATATTAATGGATGCCGAACCGGTTTTGTTTTGTTTTTGTACCGAACCGATTTGGTTAACCAAAAAACCAAAAAATTGAATTGAATGTCCACCCCAAATTGTTTGGTATTGAAAACTTGTTCAGAGATGTCAGCTTAATTTTGATAATTTAATTGAATTTTGAAGCAGAAGACCATGGTCTACCCTAGCTGTTACCAATTCCCACCACAAGATTACACAGGAAGTACCGTCAATGATATTTGTTGGACTCCAAACCCAGCTTGTCGGCCTGTCCTTGCGTTCAGCTAACTTTTCATCTTAGTTAGATGACTGAACTGAAGGCCAAGCGGCCCAAGCCCAAGTAACCCACCCCTTGATGATATCATTTTGCTGATTTAGATATTTTCTTTTTCATTTTTATATAAACAGACAGCTAAAATTAAAATTGACATTGCAAACTTGTTTAATTTTTTGACAAAGGAATAAATAAAAAATATATACTTAATTGTCATTGAAAATTAGTTATGTTCAAAAATCGAATAATTAATACTCAAGAATATCGCGTGGAGATGGGAGAGGACATCAAATTTAATTAAAAGGTGGGTTAGGAAAATTTAGAATTTATTTATGGTGTATTGGTTAAAGAGCAATGTTGATGGATAATATTGCAGTCAAAATTGTTGTTCTTGGCAACTCCAACTGATGGGAAATGTAGTACTATTTGAATAGTCATAGAAATGAATGAGAATGAGATCATATTATTATAAGGCATATATATATATACGATCCGGATCTTAAGCTCACCCCTTATTCAACTCACCCGAGGTCACCCCTCCTTTAGCGACGGACCCAGCGACTGTTCGTTCATACAACCGTCGTCTATACTTTTAGCGACGCTATATGTTGTCCGTCGTTAAAATATAGACGACGGTTGTATGACCGAACCGTCGCCGGGTCCGTCGCTAAAGGAGGGTGAGCTCGGGTGAATTGAATAAGGGGTGAGCTTAAGATCCGGATTCTCTCTCTCTCTCTATATATTATATATTGTTAATTATTCTCTAATTAACAGTACTAGAGAGATCGATCGGTAGCTAATTAAATTTATATTTGCTTCAATTTATTAATTATGTCTTGTCAAAAGTACGTTAAGTAACCCAACTTCCTATTCATTCTCAATGTTTTATATATATATATATATATATATATATAGAGAGAGAGAGAGAGAGAGAGAGAGAGAGAGAGAAACTAACTACTAGTTTCTTCATCAACATATAAAACTAAAATTAATGCCAAATTAATTATCCCTTACCCCGGCGGTTTGATGTTTTCCTCTTTAAATATGACTGATTAGTAAACTTATTTCTAGCGGCACAATTAATTATTAATTAGTACAAATTGTATATACCTTTTTAAGTATAATTAGTAGTACAAATTGACACTAAATTATAATTTTACAATTCTAACTGATATCTAAATTCAAGCAACAAGGGGATAAATTTTAGTCACTCGAAAATGATTGTCAAGCTGTTTGAAATATTTTAAAACCAAATCTTTCTAATTTTGGTCACTGACTGGAGTAGAACATATGTGCAGACTATATATGATTTGGTTGATTATGTTTGGTCACTACTCCTTGACTGTCCCGTCCGGAGTATTGATGCCTAGCTAGCTAGCTATAGTTTATTAATTTCCACCCCACATGACCCAAAATCCCAAAAAAGAAAGAAAAAGATTTAAATTAAAATATGTGGCTGGAAGTGTTTGCTGCCCAACCTTTGAATTTGTAGAATAAATAAAAAGTAAAATGAGAGAACACCATCAGCCACAATATTCCAAATATTGTCCTAACCCTAAACCAGAATATATATATATATATATATATATATATATATATATACATATATACGGAGAGTCTCTAAAGCGAACCTTAAAAAGCGAACAAAAGATGAACTGTCGTTTTTGGTGTCTATGGCGACGGTTCGACCCGTCGCCAAAGACTACATGGCTATGGCGACGGATCAAACCGTCGCCATAGACACCAAAGACGACGGTTCGTCTTTGGTTCGCTCTTTAAAGTTCGCTTTAGAGACGGACCGTATATATATATATATATATATATATATATATATATATATATATATATATATATATATATCACTTTCTTTAGTTCCAATTAGTGTCCCAAAGAATAGAAAAACAGAATGAAAAGAATAATCAATGACCAACTCTCACTCCTGCATGCATTCTTTAGTTTCCTTAGCGTTGTTGGATATTAATGACTTATGGGTGAAGCAAAACATGCACCACAATTTTCTCAATAAGAAGCCTAGCTACTAGCTAGCATCCCTTAATTAAGGCTTCTGACCACTTTTACTTCATTTATTTTATTTCGTTTGGTATATATTTCATGTGGCATAATGCTATCCGCTATTAGTTTCAAATTAATGGAGGGCTGAAAATAGATTCATGTATATGCACGATAATTCATAGAAATTATATACAAATTATTAGTATACCACAATAGATCATTGTTAACGCCAAGATCTTTGATGACGTCCCAATCACGTAAGACGCCCTAATCCTGCACAGTAAACACAATCAACACCAAAAGCTTGACGGCTGGACCGTCGGGGGATAGCTCCGGCGTGAGAGTCAATACAGGTGTTCAAGGTTTAACAATGGAGGATGTAAAAATGTCTAGTGTGTTGAGCTAGATAGAAAGTGTAAGCGTACCTTTTGTTAGGAGACCCCCTTGCTAGGTTATACTCCCATACTCGGTTTTTGTGCCACCAACCACGATCTGACACAGCCCCCTGCTTATCTATGGTCACAGCCGTGTGCATGCAGGTTGTCACCTCTTTTCTACTGTTTTTGCCGCCGGCCGGATAAAATCCCATCCACATTAATGATCTGCAGACTTTTGGTCAACTGCTCTCCCCTTTCATCATTATCAGTCAAAGTCTTAGATACTAAAAGATTTTATGGACCGACCGTTTGATCCAGCCCATTATTAAGGAGATACAATAAAAGTAATATAAAGGTTAAGCCCAATGACTATAAAACTTAATAGTAAAGGTCCACTAGGCTAATTAAATGGATGGGCCCAATCGGTCTGGCCCAATGAAAGAAATATCAAGCCCCAACAATCATATTAATGTTATTTTATCTATATTAATTTACTGTAAGCATTAGACTAATTAAAGCTTGATCAGCTCGACTCACCTTGTAAGTTAGATGAATCAGCTTTGAATATAGATATTCAAATGGAGGGAGGGAGGGAGGGAGGGAGGGAGGGAGGTTGGGGGGGGGGGAGAGAATCCGGCCACTCTCATGTTAGTTGATAATTAAAACCTTGTTTATTATAGGTTTAATATAGATTTTTTCTTTCAAAAAATAAAAATAAAATTAGGTCATAATTATGAGACAACTTAAAATTTCCGACCTTTTTATTGAACTTCACAGGATACTTTAATTTTTATATCCAAAATAAAAATAAAAATATAGTTTTTTAAGCCGATGCTTTATATATTTGTCCCTAAAAAGAAGGTCAATTTTTTTAATTTATGATCCCTCAAAATGACAGCCTGCCCACTTAAGAATTAAATCTATCGAATCTCATTCTCTTAAGGAACAAGCAGTTTCAAATTTAAAATTTGAAGGAAAATACTATGTTAACTAGCACTAATAAGTAATAAGATACTTATTAATTTCTACTTGATATATATTTATATAGTTGTGGCTCTTTAGGCGGTTAGGTTAGGTCTCCTCGTTGGATTGAGGTAGCTTCACTCAAAATTAAAGCTCGAACGTGATAAAAAGCAAACTTTAACAGTAGTGGAGTTTGAAAATGGGTTGAATGCATATATATGGGCTTGACTTTGGTGTACCCAAATTAATAATGCTTTCCTTAGCAGGAGAATTTCAAGTCTACTGTTGGCCTGTGATCCACGGCATGCAACACACACACACACACACACACACACACACACACACGTACACGTATTGTGGCTGGTGCTGATCATGCTCATCTACAGTGTTTCCTTCTTTTCTATGTTACTTTTTTTTTTCGGTAATACCGATATTGTTTTGTTTATAATAATGACGAAATGGAGCAGAAATAATGGGGATAAATCTGGTATTTTGTCGTCTTTGGAAAAAGTTCAACTAATGTTAACTAGCTAGTTGGGAAATTTACAAAATTGGACGTATATATGTTGTCTGTCCCCTCCCTGAATAAGCACGTGAGTAATGTAAACTAAACTAATGGCATGGTCATGGGCATTAGCGGATTTAACGGCTATTCCCCATCCCATAACTGAAAACCAATTATATATATATATATATATATATATATATATATATATATATATGTATGTATGATGACGACTAGTAATTTTTTTTTGTGCTAAATAACGACTAGTATTTTTGTACCTCTTTTTTGGGTTTTTGTGTGACCGTGTGAGCTTGTGAAATTATAATCCTACAACTACTACTAGTATTAGTTAGTATATGTATATGTACGTATTCCGTAGAAAAGATGAGCCTTAACCTCTATATATTCTATTTTATTTCTTTTTTTTTTTTGGTTTTTAAAAGAAAAGAATGTGTTAAGTAGCTTCTGTTTTCTGTAGTTCCATTTATTTTTGTCTCCAACTAGTATTAGTTAAGGAGAAAGTGAATCATTACTGACAGATTTGGGAATAAAGAAATAAGATAGTTAGTTGTCTAAAAGGCCATTAGTATGGTATTTGAGTTATAGTAGTCCTTGAAAAGTATATATACGATCCATACTTGTCAAAAAGGTGGTCATAGGATCCCAATTAATATGAATGAATTCATGCTTTAGTTAGTCCAACCAACCAACAAGCCAGCCAGGAACCAGTGGTGCGGTGGTGCATGCTCACAGATCATATTAATTATCTATAAAATAAATTAATACTCACTCATTTTCAAACAAAAGTCTCATTTTAAAAATTTAAGAATATAATATAATATGATGATTAATTTGGCAAAATTATACGTTCTATATATAAACTATTTTTACATAATATATATATATATATATATATATTATATATATATCCCACTCTTGATTAATTATTAGTAGTGTAGTATATGTAGGAGTATAATAATAATTAGATGAATCATGTTTAAGAGATCCGTTCTTAGCGCATCGTCTTGGACATGAAACATCCGTGACCATGGTGGATGCAGCAGCATCAACAAAAAGCTGATCGAGAACACAAGAAAGTAGGATTAGGTGGAATGGAATATATAAAACAACCATTATTATATCTTATTAATTATATTCTAATTTTCTAAAAAATAACCTGCCAGCCTTGTTCCCTTCACGGGAGATATCCCAACCCAAGACCATTCGTCCGAACTTGTATAATATATCGTAGTATTAGTAATATACATATAAATATGGCAATGATTTATTGAAAATGTTGATAATAATTTTGAGAAATACGTACATATATATTAATAATCTCCCTCGCTCCCAATTATTAGTAATAAAAAAAACTGTCACTAGCTAGCACTGGTGGTGGTGGTCAGGTGGTATTTCCAGTCTAATCTGATCTGAGTGATGGACGAATTGGACAGGGCATATGGCATGCATGGCATGGCGAAAGGGTTGAAGTTCGAAATCCGACCCTACATTGATTGCAATCATAACATAGTTATTGTATAGAGACAACACCACTCTGTTGCAAGGAATGTTAATTTAACCCTCTCAACGTCAAATATTTTACTACTACTATTTATGTGAAGTAATATATATATATATTGTATATATAAATATATATATATGTGAAGTAATATATATATATATATATATATATATATATATATGTGTGTGTGTGTGTGTGTGTGTGTTTGTAGCAACCAGTTCAGAGGGTGTACTGGTGTGCTATGCTTTTAACATATG
>CM029014.1:237272932-237329035 GCA_016801055.1 Panax notoginseng
TTGTATGGCTTCAATCTTCGCCGGGTCGACAGATACTCCATGTTTTGACACCACGTGCCCAAGGAAATGCTACTTCCCTCAAGCCAGAACTCGCATTTCTTCAGTTTGGCATATAGCTGTTTTCACGAAGCCTTTGCAATACCAGCTTCAAATGGTGCTCATGATCTTCACGGCTTTTGGAATAGATGAGATGTCATCAATAAAGACGACAACGAACTGATCTAAATATTCTTTGAATATACGATTCATCATATCCATGAAAGCACAGGAGCATTAGTCAATCCAAAAGACATTACTAAGAATTCATAATGCCCGTACCGAGTCTGAAGGCAGTCTTTGGAATATCCTCAGTTTTAATCTTCAGCTGATGATATCCAGAACGAAGAATCGATCTTTGAAAAGAATTGTGCTCCTTGCAACTGGTCAAACAGGTCATCAATACGAGGTAGCGATACCTATTCTTGATAGTGACATGATTCAATTCTCGATAGTCGATACAAAGTCGCATACTCCCGTCTTTCTTCTTTACGAATAACACGGAGCACCCCAAGGAGATGTACTAGGACGAATAAACCGATGTCCAACAACTCCTTAGTTGGATTTTAACTCCTGAAGTTCAATAGGAGCCATTCGATATGGGGTTTAGAATGGTCTTTGTACCGGGTTCAAGGTCAATAAAGAATTCAACTTCACGTTCTGGGGTAGACCAGGAAGTTCTTCAGGAAATACATCGGGAAATTCTCTAACAATAGAAATATTATTCAAATCTGACTTGTCTTTGTTCAAATCCATAACATGGGCTAAGAAAGCTTGACATCCGTTTTTCAATAAACGAATAGCTTTGTGGCTTGATATGACTGTGACTGATTTTAGTGGTTGTAGTTTGAATTCGTATGATAGGTTGTTAGGAATATGAAAACTAACAACCTTACGAAAACAATCAATTTTAGCATGATGAGTGTTAACCAATCAATTCCTAAAATCACATCAAAAGCAAGTATCTTTAAAGAGATAAGATCAACAGTAATGTGATAGTGCTAACTTGGATCATGCAAGATTTATAAACTGTAGATGTAACGAAGGTTTCACCCAACGGAGTTTCAACAGATAAGTTAAAGTCCAATTTCTCCGGAGTCAAGTTTAAACGTTGAGCACAAGCAGGAGAGATAAAAGAATGGGTAGAACCGTATCTAGTAAAGTATAAACTTCGCAAGAATTCAAGATTAGCTTACCCGTGATCACCTCGTTCGGGTTTCTCACGTTTTGGCCAGTTACGACAAACGCTCTTCCAGGAACCGCTGATTTCGCCTTATCCGGGACAGCCCTTGGAATCACCACTCCTGCTGAACTTGGTTTCGCTATAGACAATCTCGAGAGATGTGGCCTTCCTTCCCACAGTTGTAACACACCTTGGATTGTTGTGGACAGTTTGGGCTGATGTGTCCCTCTTTCCCGCATTTGTAACATCTAACTGGCGGTCGTTCTCCTCCCCTAAAATTTGTTGTTGGGGCTGGTGCTGCTGCTGATGTCTTCCCGTCATTGTTGAATCTCCTCTTTCTGAAATTTCCACTTGACTCACCTCTCCTATTATCATGGCCACGATGACCACCCGAGTGGTTACCGCCTTTGTTCGTATTTTTCCCTCCTCGTTGGTTATCATCGCTCTGATGATTGCTGTCACCAGTATGACCCTGGTGATGGTCCCTCGGTTGAGTATACTCATTATCTCTCTCTAATAATTGGGCCCTGTTGACAACGTCTGAATACAGAGAAAATTTATGAGAGATAAGGTATTGACGAATCTCAGGTTTTAAACCTCTCAGAAACATCCGCGTCATACGTTCCTCATTTTCTACCAAATGAGGTGCAAACCTGGATAACTCTGCAAACTTCGCCTCGTACTGGGACACCGTCATGTTGTTTTGTTCCAGTCTGATAAACTCCACCTCCTTCATATGACGAATACTTTCAGGGAAGTACTTGTCATTAAACAATTTCTGAAACGTTTCCCAGGACATATTGAGTGCGTCAGGCTGGGTACGCTTCACAGACTCCCACCAGTAGTCTGCCTCACCGCGGAACATAAAGGTAGCGAATGGAACCTTCTGCTCCTCCGTGCATCCCAAGACATCGAATATCTTGGTAATTTGCTTGACCCATGTTTCCGCCATGATCGGATCCGGCTTTCCCTTAAATTCTGGTGGTCCCAACTCCTTGAACTGCTTGCTGTGACAGACCGCGTGTTGTCATTATTTCCACCTGTATTTTGTACACGAGTCTCCCTCGTCTGATTTTGCATGAACTGCAAAAAGCTCCTAAACATTCCATCATTCACCGTTTGCTCGGTAACGTTGTTTACAGGAGGAATATTGCCTTCCTGTTGCACGTTCCCCTGGGTGGTGATCAAAGGTGTCTCCATGGTCTGATTTACTCCATTATTAACGTTCTCAGCTGCCATTCTTAAATACTGCCATAAAACAAGGGTTAATAGTCATGTCATATATTATCCCTATACTCTGACCGACCAAATAAACACCAAATAAACTTAGTCAGGTCATACTAGCGAAGGAATTCCCCGTCTCTCCCCTCCTAGTTTTTGTCTCACATCTCAGCCAGGGATCATATCCCTAAGCTCTGATACCAACTGTGACGCCCCCAAAATAGGTATACAACACCCATTCTGAGTCGCCAAATACATGGTACAGAAAGCAAACTACAACTTCAATAATACAATTGTCGTGCAAAATACGACAACACATACTGTGAGTTTAAATACAAATATTGTCTTCTAGACAATATCCACACTCAAATAAATCCTCATTACAATTATTCAAACACTATTTTACAGAAATAGTGAGGACTGCTAAAACATCTTTCTAGAACCATCACTCCATACCCCGACTAGATCCTGCTATGTTCTCACCTCCTGAGAAGAAAAATGGAACAAAAAGGAAAAGGGTGAGCTCAACTAGCCCAGTAAAGAATATTATGACTAAGATAATATACAACAAATTATCGTTAGTCTTCAACAGGAAAAATCTGATAGAATATAATCGACAACAAGTTTTAGATCAACAACTGCAGCGGAAACAACAAACCATTAGAAGAGTCAAGTAGAGAAAGAATTCTACTATCTTCTAAGATTTAAAAGTCCATCATCAATATTTTATCCCTGTAACATCAATTAATAATCATCTTTATCCAAATATTCATCTTTGCACTACAGGCCAAAGATATTCATTTGTATCACCAGTCGGTCATGTTCATCTCAACACCTGTTCATCTTTGCACTACAGGCCAAAGATATTCATCAAGTAATCATACATCTTTGCACTACAGGCCAAAGATATTCAGTAATATCATCATTTAGGACTGAGGATGATGAAAAATATCTTAAAGAGAACGAATCCAATGAGACAGAAGGACAAATAGTAGGGATTCGTATAACAGTTTATCCAAGATCAATAATACTTCATAATAATCAATTGTGAAGCAGAATTCAAAAATAAAGATCAAAACATGGATACAATCAAAGATAGTAACCATAATAGACATCTTGGACAAAAAGGAAAAATTTTATTTTTCGGTGAATAGTGCCGTATTCGTGAATAGTGCCGTATACGTGAATAGTGCCGTATACGTGAATAGTAACCCCGACACAAAAAGTTCCAAATTTGATAAAAACTCATATCAATATTTCAGCATAATGATATTGAAGAAAATAATATCATTAAGAAGAAAATAATATCCCTTACCTCAAAATATCAGTACTTCTGGTCGGAATACCGGTATAAGGCTGAAAGAAACTTGCTCTGATGAATAGAAACTCTCAAAGTATCTAAATACTCACAAAATACACTCAATAATCTAGAGAGAGAAAGAGAGAAAACTTGTTTCTGGTGTGATTTTCAATTCTAACTTAGCCCTCTATTTATAGGAAAATTTTGGTAGGTTTGACCTGCAACCTGATGGCTTTACCTGCTACTATTCCCACCCACCACATTTGAAATATAATTCAGCACATTTCTTCACCAACCACAAGTGGGGCCCACCAATTCTAGAATTTTCCATCAAAATGATAAACTCCGAAAATTCAACAATTTCTGAACCAGTCATCTTGTAAAATTCATAATAAATCATACGTTCATTTTTAACGGTTCAAAATTTGTGGACATATACTCAACTTATATATGTATAACATATCCAAAAATTACCACGATCCAACGGTCGGATTAAAAATTATAACCCCCGCAAAATATCTCAAAAACCCTGATTTTTAATACCTCCATTCCGACAAAAATATGGATAAAAACCTCAACATTAACTCCTTCATTTTTAACCACAAAAATATATCCCTCATTTATATCCACATAAAATAAATATTTCCTTATCATATGAATCAATAATTAATTATTCACAAATAATATTACAGAATCACATTTATGACAACCAGGCCGTTCCCAGGAAAGAGGGGGCTTTCCAATAAGGATTTCTCCTTACTGGCGCGCAATTAGATGACCAAACCTCTCCTTAGACAGAACTTTCTAGACATTGCCAATAATGTTATCTAATAATATTATTCAAATAATATGAATTATTGATCTGATAATGGAAAATACTGTGCAGCAACAATTATTGAAACAACAATAATATAAAATATCAATGCAGCAATTATTGAATCAATAAAATAAAATATTGAACAATAACACTGTAACAATTATTGAGTAGTGCCTTCTTACGTACGAATCAATAATTCAATATACTGTGCAACCCGTGTGCTACTGTGCAACCACGCGTTATTACTGTATTTTTAACCACCGGGTATTCCAACAGTATTAACGGTAACAACTACGCCGTTATTAATAAACAACTTATACTTGTCGTTTTCTTCATCCAATCGCTTTCCGTTATGGGGCCCACACAAGGCTGCGCCGTCGTACGAATATTCCCCGACAGCAAGAATATTCCACGACCAAACGAATATTCCCCGACAAAATGAATATTTTATAACCACTTGCTTATTTTGTAAAATTTGCACATTTCACCCATAACCAAAGTATTATATCAAATTAACCCCTTATTATTCACAATAATATTTAGAGAAAATTTGATTTTATTCATTAATAAGTTGGGGTCTTACAACCTCCCCTCCTTATGAAATTTCGTCCTCGAAATTGACGTACGTACCTGATGTTTCAAAAAGGTGAGGATACCTCGCTTTCATTTCTGATTCCAACTCCCAGGTCATTTCTTCAATAGCATGGTTTCTCCACAAAACCTTAACTTGTGGTATAACCTTCGTGCGTAGGACATGCTCTTTCCTATCCAAGATCTTAACAGGTACCTCCTCGTACGTTAAATCTTCAGCTATCTCGTCTGGTTCTAACTCAATAATGTGGTTCGGGTCTTTAACATATTTACGAAGCATAGATATGTGAAAAACATTATGAACACGAGACATGCTTGGAGGTAATGCGAGTCTATATGCCACATTTCCTATTCGCTCAAGAATCTCAAATGGACCAACAAATCTTGGATTGAGCTTTCCTCTCTTCCCAAATCTTGTAACTCCCTTCCATGGTGCAACACGTAACAATACATGATCCCCAATATTAAATTCCACGTCCTTCCGATGAAGATCCGCATAACTCTTTTGTCGATCCTGTGCCGTTTGTATACGTTGTCGAATCGTTTGGATCTTCTCTGTAGTAATGCGTACCAACTCTGGTCCCAACAATGTTGCTTCACCCACCTCGTCCCAGCATACTGGAGAACGACATTTTCTTCCATACAACGCCTCGAATGGAGCCACACCTATGCTCGCCTGATAACTGTTGTTGTAGGAGAATTCCACCAATGGTAGGTACTTATCCCAACTCCCTTTGAGATCTAGGACACAAAGTCTTAATAGATCTTCAAGAGTTTGAATAGTCCTCTCTGATTGTCCGTCCGTTTGAGGATGGTATGCTGAACTGAATCGTAAATCCGTGCCCATAGCTTTCTGCAAGCTAACCCAAAATCGTGAAGTGAATCTTGGGTCACGATCCGAAACTATGGATACTGGCATGCCATGCAATCTCACAATCTCGTTCACGTACATACTAGCAAGACGTTCAAGGGAATAAGTCTCACGTATCGGCAAGAAATGAGCGGACTTGGTTAATCTATCAACAATAACCCAAATCGCATCTATGCCTTGAGAAACCTTGGGAAGACCCGTAACAAAATCCATAGTAATGTGTTCCCACTTCCATTTCGGAATCTCAAGTGGTTGCAATGGACCCTTTGGTACTTGATGCTCCGCTTTTACACGTTGACAAGTTAAACATCTCGAGATAAACTCCGCGATCTCTCTTTTCATATTGCTCCACCAAAATGTATGTCGAAGATCGTGATACATTTTGGTACTCCCAGGATGGATTGCAAACGGTGTGTTGTGTGCCTCCATCATTATTCTATGCTTCAAGTCAAAATCGTTAGGAACACAAAGTCTGGAGTTGACTCGAAGTATTCCTTCTTCATCGATTCTTGCTTCTGGAATAGCACCTTCTTGCACTTTCTTCTTCATACGCATCAGCTCTATGTCCGTAGCTTGAGCAGCTTTAACTTTATCGATTAAAGTCGGTTCTACTCGTATATTTGATATCATCATGTGGGTACTTGGAGCCTTCATCTCTATCTCCATCCTTTGCAAGTCATACAAAATGGGCCTTTGTGTTAACAACATTGCACTCGTACCCGCATATGATCTTCTACTCAATGCGTCAGCTACTACGTTTGCTTTTCCAGGATGATATTGGATGGTATGATCGTAATCTTTCAACAGCTCAAGCCAACGTCGTTGCCGCATGTTGAGTTCCTTTTGGGTGAAGAAATATTTGAGGCTTTTATGATCTGTATAGATCTCCACTTTCTCCCCATACAGGTAGTGTCTCCAGATCTTCAACGCAAAAACGACTGCTGCCAACTCCAAATCATGAGTAGGATAATTCCTCTCATATTCTTTGAGTTGTCGTGAGGCATAGGCTATGACTTTCCCATGTTGCATGAGAACACATCCTAACCCTTTGCCTGAAGCATCGCTGTAGATAACAAATCCATCCGAACCAGATGGTATTGTCAGAACAGGTGCCGAAATGAGTCTCCTCTTGAGTTCTTGAAAACTCTTCTCGCATTCCTCACTCCATACGAATTTTGTATCTTTCCGAGTCAGCTGAGTTAACGGAGTAGCGATTCGAGAAAATCCTTCCACAAATCTCCGATAATAACCAGCTAAGCCCAGAAAGCTACGTACTTCGGTTACCGACTTCGGTTGCTCCCAACTTTGTATGGCTTCAATCTTCGCCGGGTCGACAGATACTCCATGTTTTGACACCACGTGCCCAAGGAATGCTACTTCCTCAAGCCAGAACTCGCATTTCTTCAGTTTGGCATATAGCTTGTTTTCACGAAGCCTTTGCAATACCAGCTTCAAATGGCGCTCATGATCTTCACGGCTTTTGGAATAGATGAGGATGTCATCAATAAAGACAACAACGAACTGATCTAAATATTCTTTGAATACACGGTTCATCATATCCATGAAGGCAGCAGGAGCATTAGTCAATCCAAAAGACATTACTAAGAATTCATAATGCCCGTACCGAGTTCTGAAGGCAGTCTTTGGAATATCCTCAGTTTTAATCTTCAGCTGATGATATCCAGAACGAAGATCGATCTTTGAAAAGAATTGTGCTCCTTGCAACTGGTCAAACAGGTCATCAATGCGAGGTAGCGGATACCTATTCTTGATAGTGACATGATTCAATTCTCGATAGTCGATACAAAGTCGCATACTCCCGTCTTTCTTCTTTACGAATAAAACAGGAGCACCCCAAGGAGATGTACTAGGACGAATAAAACCGATGTCCAACAACTCCTGTAGTTGGACTTTTAACTCCTGAAGTTCAATAGGAGCCATTCGATATGGGGTTTTAGAAATGGGCTTTGTACCGGGTTCAAGGTCAATAAAGAATTCAACTTCACGTTCTGGGGGTAGACCAGGAAGTTCTTCAGGAAATACATCGGGAAATTCTCTAACAATAGAAATATTATTCAAATCTGACTTGTCTTTGTTCAAATCCATAACATGGGCTAAGAAAGCTTGACATCCGTTTTTCAATAAACGAATAGCTTTGTGGCTTGATATGACAGTGACTGATTTTAGTGGTTTAGTAGTTTGAATTCGTATGACAGGTTGGTTAGGAATATGAAAACTAACAACCTTACGAAAACAATCAATTTTAGCATGATGAGTGGTTAACCAATCAATTCCTAAAATCACATCAAAAGCAAGTATCTTTAAAGAGATAAGATCAACAGGTAATGTGATAGTGCCAACTTGGATCATGCAAGATTTATAAACTGTAGATGTAACGAAGGTTTCACCCAACGGAGTTTCAACAGATAAGTTAAAGTCCAATTTCTCCGGAGTCAAGTTTAAACGTTGAGCACAAGCAGGAGAGATAAAAGAATGGGTAGAACCGGTATCTAGTAAAGTATAAACTTCGCAAGAATTCAAGATTAGCTTACCCGTGATCACCTCGTTCGGGTTTCTCACGTTTTGGCCAGTTACGACAAACGCTCTTCCAGGAACCGCTGATTTCGCCTTATCCGGGACAGCCCTTGGAATCACCACTCCCGCTGAACTTGGTTTCGCTATAGTACAATCTCGAGAGATGTGGCCTTCCTTCCCACAGTTGTAACACACCTTGGATTGTTGTGGACAGTTTGGGCTGATATGTCCCTCTTTCCCGCATTTGTAACATCTAACTGGCGGTCGTTCTCCTCCCCTAAAATTTGTTGTTGGTGCTGGTGCTGCTGCTGATGTCTTCCCGTCATTGTTGAATCTCCTCTTTCTGAAATTTCCACTTGACTCACCTCTCCTATTATCATGGCCACGATGACCACCCGAGTGGTTACCGCCTTTGTTCGTATTTTTCCCTCCTCGTTGGTTATCATCGCTCTGATGATTGCTGTCACCGGTATGACCCTGGTGTGGTCCCTCGGTTGAGTATACTCATTATCTCTCTCTAATAATTGGGCCCTGTTGACAACGTCTGAATACAGAGAAAATTTATGAGAGATAAGGTATTGACGAATCTCAGGTTTTAAACCTCTCAGAAACATCCGCGTCATTCGTTCCTCATTTTCGACCAAATGAGGTGCAAACCTGGATAACTCTGCAAACTTCGCCTCGTACTGGGACACCGTCATGTTGTTTTGTTCCAGTCTGATAAACTCCACCTCCTTCATATGACGAATACTTTCAGGAAAGTACTTGTCATTGAACAGTTTTTGAAATGTTTCCCAGGACATGTTGAGTGCGTCAGGCTGGGTACGCTTCACAGACTCCCACCAGTAGTCTGCCTCACCGCGGAACATAAAGGTGGCGAATGGAACCTTCTGTTCCTCCGTGCATCCCAAGACATCGAATATCTTGGTAATTTGCTTGACCCACGTTTCCGCCATGATCGGATCCGGCTTTCCCTTAAATTCTGGTGGTCCCAACTCCTTGAACTGCTTGGCTGTGACAGACCGCGTGTTGTCATTATTTCCACCCGTATTCTGCACACGAGTCTCCCTCGTCTGATTTTGCATGAACTGCAAAAAGCTCCTAAACATTCCATCATTCATCGTTTGCTCGGTAACGTTGTTTACAGGAGGAATATTGCCTTCCTGTTGCACGTTCCCCTGGGTGGTGATCAAAGGTGTCTCCACGGTCTGATTTACTCCATTATTAACGTTCTCAGCTGCCATTCTTAAATACTGCCATAAAACAAGGGTTAATAGTCATGTCATATATTATCCCTATACTCTGACCGACCAAATAAACACCAAATAAACTTAGTCAGGTCATACTAGCGAAGGAATTCCCCGTCTCTCCCCTCCTAGTTCTTGTCTCACATCTCAGCCAGGGATCATATCCCTAAGCTCTGATACCAACTGTGACGCCCCCAAAATAGGTATACAACACCCATTCTGAGTCGCCAAATACATGGTACAGAAACAAACTACAACTTCAATAATACAATTGTCGTGCAAAATACGACAACACATACTGTGAGTTTAAATATAAATATTGTCTTCTAGACAATATCCACACTCAAATAAATCCTCATTACAATTATTCAAACACTATTTTACAGAAATAGTGAGGACTGCTAAAACATCTTTCTAGAACCATCACTCCATACCCCGACTAGATCCTGCTATGTTCTCACCTCCTGAGAAGAAAAATGGAACAAAAAGGAAAAGGGTGAGCTCAACTAGCCCAGTAAAGAATATTATGACTAAGATAATATACAAACAAATTATCGTTAGTCTTCAACAGGGAAAAATCTGATAGAATATAATCGACAACAAGTTTTAGATCAACAACTGCAGCGGAAACAACAAACCATTAGAAGAGTCAAGTAGAGAAAGAATTCTACTATCTTCTAAGATTTAAAAGTCCATCATCAATATTTTATCCCTGTAACATCAATTAATAATCATCTTTATCCAAATATTCATCTTTGCACTACAGGCCAAAGATATTCATTTGTATCACCTGTCGGTCATGTTCATCTCAACACCTGTTCATCTTTGCACTACAGGCCAAAGATATTCATCAAGTAATCATACATCTTTGCACTACAGGCCAAAGATATTCAGTAATATCATCATTTAGGACTGAGGATGATGAAAAATATCTTAAAGAAAACGAATCCAGTGAGACAGAAGGACAAATAGTAGGGATTCGTATAACAGTTTATCCAAGATCAATAATACTTCATAATAATCAATTGTGAAGCAGAATTCAAAAATAAAGATCAAAACATGGATACAATCAAAGATAGTAACCATAATAGACATCTTGGACAAAAAGGAAAAATTTATTTTTCGGTGAATAGTGCCGTATTCGTGAATAGTGCCGTATACGTGAATAGTGCCGTATACGTGAATAGTAACCCCGACACAAAAAGTTCCAAATTTGATAAAAACTCATATCAATATTTCAGCATAATGATATTGAAGAAAATAATATCATTAAGAAGAAAATAATATCCCTTACCTCAAGATATCAGTACTTCTGGTCGGAATACCGGTATAAGGCTGAAAGAAACTTGCTCTGATGAATAGAAACTCTCAAAGTATCTAAATACTCACAAAATACACTCAATAATCTAGAGAGAGAAAGAGAGAAAACTTGTTTCTGGTGTGATTTTTAATTCTAACTTAGCCCTCTATTTATAGGAAAATTTTGGTAGGTTTGACCTGCAACCTGATGGCTTTACCTGCTACTATTCCCACCCACCACATTTAAAATATAATTCAGCACATTTTTTCACTAACCACAAGTGGGGCCCACCAATTCTAGAATTTTCCATCAAAATGATAAACTCCGAAAATTCAACAATTTCTGAACCAGTCATCTTGTAAAATTCATAATAAATCATACGTTCATTTTTAACAGTTCAAAATTTGTGGGCATATACTCAACTTATATATGTATAACATATCCAAAAATTACCACGATCCAACGGTCGGATTAAAAATTATAACCCTCGTAAAATATCTCAAAAACCCTGATTTTTAATACCTCCATTCCGACAAAAATATGGATAAAAACCTCAACATTAACTCCTTCATTTTTAACCAAAAAAATATATCCCTCATTTATATCCACATAAAATAAATATTTCCTTATCATATGAATCAATAATTAATTATTCACAAATAATATTACAGAATCACATTTATGACAACCAGGCCGTTCCCAGGAAAGAGGGGGCTTTCCAATAATGATTTCTCCTTACTGGCGCGCAATTAGATGACCAAACCTCTCCTTAGACAGAACTTTCTAGACATTGTCAATAATGTTATCTAATAATATTATTTAAATAATATGAATTATTGATCTGATAATGGGAAATACTGTGCAGTAACAATTATTGAAACAACAATAATATGAAATATCAATGCAGCAATTATTGAACCAATAAAATAAAATATTGAACAGTAATCACTGTAACAATTATTGAGTAGTGCCTTCTTACGTACGAATCAATAATTCAACTATACTGTGCAACCCGTGTGCTACTGTGCAACCACGCGTTATTACTGTATTTTTAACCACCTGGTATTTCAACAGTGTTAACGGTAACAACTACGCCGTTATTAATAAACAACTTATACTTGTCGTTTTCTTCATCCAATCGCTTTCCGTTATGGGGCCCACACAAGGCTGCGCCGTCGTACGAATATTCCCCGACAGCAAGAATATTCCACGACCAAACGAATATTCCCCGACAAAATGAATATTTTATAACCACTTGCTTATTTTGTAAAATTTGCACATTTCACCCATAACCAAAGTATTATATCAAATTAACCCCTTATTATTCACAATAATATTTAGAGAAAATTTGATTTTATTCCTTAATAAGTTGGGGTCTTACAATTGTCGTGCAAAATACGACAACACATATACTGTGAGTTTAAATACAAATATTGTCATCTAGACAGTATTCATACTCAATTAAGTCCTCATTATACTTATTGATACACTATTTTACAAAATAGTGAGGACTACTAAAATAACTGTCTTGAACCATCATTCCACACCCCGACTAGTACTCGCTACATTCTCGCCTCCTGAGAAGAAAATGGAACAACAAGGAAAAGGGTGAGCTCAACTAGCCCAGTAAAGAATATTATGACTAAGATAATATACAACAAATTATCGTTAGTCTTCAACAGGAAAAAATCTAATAGAATACAATAGACAACAAGTTTTAAATCAATAACTGCAGCGGAAACAACAAACCATTAGAAGAGTCAAGTAGAGAATGAGTTCTACTATCTTCTAAGATTTAAAAGTCCATCATCAATATTTTATCCCTGTAACAACAATCAATAACCATCTTTAATCAAATATTCATCTTTGCACTACAGGCCAAAGATATTCATTTGTATCACCAGTCGATCATGTTCATCTCAACACATGTTCATCTTTGCACTACGGGCCAAAGATATTCATCAGAAATCATCAATCTTTGCACTACAGGCCAAAGATATTCAATTATATCATCATTTAGGACTGAGGATGATGAAAAATATTTTAAAGGAAACGAATCCAGTGAAACAAAATAATAAATATTAAGGATTCGTATTTCAGCTATTCCATGTCCAAAAATACCTCATAAACAATCATAGTGAAGTAAAATTCAAGAATGATCAAAATATAGATACAATCAAAGCTAGTATCCAGAATAGATATTTTGGACAAAAAGAAGAAATTTTCATTTTTCGGTGAATAGTAACTCGTGAATAGTAACTCGTGAATAGTAACTCGTGAATAGTAACTCGTGAATAGTAACCCCGACATAAAAAGTTCTAAATTTGATAAAAAATTAAGATCAATACTTCGGCATAATGATATTGAAGAAAATAATATCATTTAAGAAGAAATAACATCCCTTACCTCGGAAAGACGGTACTTCTGACTGGAATACTAGATATAGTGCTGAAGGAAACTTGCACCGTATAGCAACACTCAAAGTATCAAATACTCACAAGAATACGCTCGATATAGAGAGAGAAATAGAGAGAAACTTGTGTTTCTGGTGTGATTTTCAATTCTAACCTAAGCACCCTATTTATAGGAAAATGCTTAGAACACCAAAGTAGAAAATTGAATATAATAATATTATTTATAAACAAAATTCCTAAGCACACCACCAGCTGATTTCAACCATTTAACACATGCCCCTCAATTGAAAAAAACGTTTTTCTTAAAAACAATAATTAAAACTTCCAAAAATCAATTATTTCGGAACTTCAGAACTTCAATAATTCATAATAAATAGCCCTTTTATCAGAAAATTCGAATCTCGCGAGTTCTTATAGAAAATTCAATTCTCTACAACTTTGCAGAAGAAAGTTTTTCCAAATTCCAAACAGAAATGGACCGAAATCCATAAACGACGATTTTACAGTCAATAATAAATTTTCGGTCAAGAATTGTGTCCACCAACACACAAAATATGTGTTAATCATTTAATGCCACAAAAATACTCTTCCTCCTCATATACTCATATATCCCACATTCATTGTAAAAATACCACCATCAATATATTATTAAAATAATATATTTAAATGAATTATTTTATCAGAAAAAGATAAAATATTAATTTTCAACAATTGTCACATTAAAAATTTTCTCCATCTATATCCACATAAAATCACTATTTTCCTCATCATATAAATCAATAATTAATTATACACAAATAATATTACAGAATCACAGTACTGGCAACCAGGCCGTTCCCAGGAAAGAGGGGGCTTTCCAATAAGGATTTCTCCTTACTGGCGCGCAATTAGATGACCAAACCTCTCCTTAGACAGAACTTTCTAGACATTGCCAATAATGTTATCTAATAATATTATTCAGATAATATGAATTATTGCTCCGATAATGAAAAATACTGCGTAGTGACAATTATTGAAACAACAGTAATATAAAATATCAATGCAACAATTATTGAATCAATAAAATATAATATTGAACAGTAATTACTGTAACAATTATTGAGTAGTGCCTTCTTACGTAAGAATCAATAATTGGTGCAATACCGTGTGCTACGCGTATTACCGTGTTTTAACCACCGGGTATTCCAACAATATTAACGGTAACAACTACGCCGTTATTTATAAACAACTTATTTTTGTCGTTTTCTTCATCCAATCTTTTTCTATTATGGGGCCCACACAAGGCTGCGCCGTCATACGAATATTCCCCGACAACAAGAATATTCCACGACCAAACAAATATTCTCCGACAACAATGAAATTTTATAACCACTTGCTTATTTAAAATATTTGCGCATTTTATCCATAACTAACAACATTAATCAAATCAACCCTTACTATTTCAGAATAATAAATAGAGGAAATTAAATTTCATTTATTAATAATTTGGGGTCTTACAAGTTGTTACCGTTAACACTGTTGGAATACCCGGTGGTTAAAATACAGTAATACGCGTTATTGTACAGTAGCACACGGTATTGCATAGTATTTTTGAAATTATTGATTCTTACGTAAGAATGCACTACTCAATAATTGTTACAGTAATTACTGTTCAATATTTTATTTTATTGATTCAATAATTGCTACTTTGAAATTTTATATTATTGTTGTTCAATAATTGTCACTGCACAGTATTTTCCATTATCAGATCAATAATTCATATTATTTGAATAATATTATTAGATAACAATATTGGCAATGTCTAGAAAGTTCTGTCTAAGGAGAGGTTTGGTCACCTAATTGCGCGTCAGTAAGGAAAAATTCTTATTGGAAAGCCCCCTCTTTCCTGGGAACGGCCTGGTTGTCATAAATGTGATTCTGTAATATTATTTGTGAATAATTAATTATTGATTCATATGATAAGAAAATATTTATTTTATGTGGATATAAATGAGGGATATATTTTTGTGGTTAAAAATGAAGGAGTTGATGTTGAGGTGTTTTATCTGTATTTTTGTCGGAACGGAGGTATTGAAAATCAAATTAGGGTTTTTAAGATATTTTGCGAGGGTTATAATTTTTAATCCGACCGTTGGATTGTGGTAATATTTGGATATGTTATACATATATAAGTTGAGTATATGTCCACAAATTTTAAACCGTTAAAAATGAACGTATGATTTGTTATGAATTTTACAAGATGACTGGTTCAGAAATTGTTGAATTTTCGGAGTTAATCATTTTGGTAGAAATTTTTAGAATTGGTGGGCCCCACTCTTAGTTGGTAAAAAAATATGCTGAGATTTTTATTCAAATGTGGTGGGTGAGAATAGTACCAGGTAAAGCCATCAGGTTACAGGTTAAGTCTGATTCGGCGTGCTAACATTTTCCTATAAATAGAGGACTAAGTTAGAATTGAAAATCACACCAGAATTCATAAGTTTTCTCTCTTTCTCTCTCTAGATTATTGAGTGTATTTTATGAGTATTTAGATCCTCTGTGAGTTTCTATTCATCAGTGCAAGTTTCCTTCAGTCTTATACCGATCAGAAGTACTGCTCTTTTGAGGTAAGGGATTTTAAGGGTTGTTATGTTTTTCAGTTTCGTAATTTTTCTGACCTTCAAAAATTCTGGAAAAATTTGAAATGATATTTTGATGAGTTTTCTTGATTGTGTCCAAAAATGGTGATTTTTGGATGTATAGATTAAGAGTTATAAATTTTATGAGAAAAGACTATTTTAAAAGTAACCGCTTATAACTCCTTGTGGTTATCTCCATAATTGATGAAATTTTTATTGGGAGTACATGTATATAATATGAGTATACTCTGTGAATTTCAAAATTTTTAGATAAAAGTACAATTTTTGATAAATGTCTAAATATTCGGCTGTTTTGGCCATATGAAAAATAGTAAATAACTTTTAAAAATTCTGTGAAAAATATATGTTCACTATGGGACTATATTATGATAAATCTCAGAAGAGATATATTTTTGGAATTGATTTGGTATTTTTCATGAAAATAGTCTAGTTATGAGTAAATGAATTAAATATGTTATGTGAAGTAAGAAAATTAGAAAATAGGATTTTATGGCTTGAGAATCCTATATGAGGTATATGCAGATTTTTGATGAGGGTTTTGGTTATTGGTTATGAAATCTTATGAGTTTGACATTTTAGGATGATTAAATGCATTATTTAGAAAAGTGTAAACAATTAAAATAAATTGTTTATAAGCTTAAGAAATATTATTCTTTCAATATCATTATACCGAAATATTGGTATAGATTTTATTATGGAATTTCTATCTTTTTCATGTCGAGTTACTATTCATGAATTACTATTCACGAGTTACTATTCATGAGTTACTATTCACGAGTTACTATTCACGATAAAATTGGTTTCTTTTTTTGACCAAATTATAGTTGATTTATGAATATTACCCTTGAGATTAAATCTATATGTTGACTATATTAATTTTATTATCATATATAACATTTTTATAAACCTAATGATGATATTTCTCTTTGACTTGAGTGTAAAGATGGGTAAATTTTTGGTATGATCATGAATATGGGTTCCCTTTGGCCAGTAGTACAAAGTTGAATTGTTGACTGGTATGATCATGACCATTGAATTTATAATTGAATATCTTTAGCTTAAGTGCAAAGGTGAATTGATCAACATGGTTATAATTATTATTTATATAATTTCTGAAATGATTATATATTTCTTTGAGATATTAATATATTTGGCCTATAGTGCAAATATGAACTGTTGATGAATATATTTGGCCTGTAGTGCAAATATGAACTGTTGTTAAATATCTTTGGCCTGTAATGAAAAGATGAACTGGTGATGAATATCTTTGGCCCATAGTGCAAAGATGACCTGTGGTTGAATATCTTTGGCCAGTAGTGTAAAGATGAATTGTTGATGAATATCTTTGGCCCGTAGTGCAAAGATGACATGTTGTTGAACATCTTTGGCCAGTAGTGCAAAGATGAACAGGTGTTGAGATGAACATGACCAACTGGTGATACAAATGAATATCTTTGGCCGTAGTGCAAAGATGAAGTTATTAGTATGATTATGAACAGGAAATGTGATTTGGTGTAATCATGATCTTTGATGTTTCAGGTAAAAGATAGGTGATGAAAATTATCTTCTTCCTGGATGAGAAGAGGAATTTAGAACTACAGTTATGATTATGAGTTATTCATATGATTGTGGACCAGAATTATTGATTGATGTTACAGGGATAAAATATTGTTGGTGGATTTTTAACATGGAGAAGATAATAGACTTTATAGTCTATTTGACTCTTCTAATGGATTGCTCGTTCCACTGCAACTATGGTTGAAATTTTTATCATTTACCATATGTTCTAAATCTCTGATTTATTATTGATGAAGGCTATTGATAATTTAATTATCTTTAGTCATGATATTCTTTACTGAGCTAGTTGTGCTCACCCTTTTGCTTCACAATTCTTTTCAGGTAATAAGAGTGTAGTTGGGTCAAGCGAGGGTAACGGAGAAATAGAACGGTGGTCTCTAGCTGTGGATGTTCTCCCGAAGCAGTATAGAAAAGTTCATTTAGTAGTTTTATTTGGTGAATCCAATAGGGTAAGGTGTACCCAACGTTGGAAGGGTGTTTTGCCACTATCATACAAGATGTCTAACGACATACAATCTCGTGTCATCATAAAACAGGGATGTGCTCATCCACTTGCTAAGTATATATACTAGCACTACCTATATAATCTTGGTGTTTGTTTGAAGTATAATTCTTAATTAGAGACAGTAGAGATAATGATATGTCAAGAGAAGACTCACCATTGGGAAGAATATGATAGTAATCTTCTCATTTTTCTTTGGGGTCTATTGGGTCAACCAAGGATAATTCTGTGGCCATATGATATCTATCATAACCTAGACGCATGGCCTCCCATGTACGAAGGTTTCCTTGAGCACTTCCCAAATATTCTAATTTCTAAAACAATTTTTGACTATACCTTTATGTAAGGTGTCATTGTGAGGTGATGTCCACGGTTGGAACATGAGTCACATTTGATATATATTTGTATCCAAACTCACAGCATATGTGTTGTTGTATTTTGCACGACAATTGTTGTAATAAAGTTGTAGTTGTTTTCTGTACTATGTATTTAGCGACTCAGAATAGGTTGGATGAAATAAACCTATTTTGGGGTTGTCACAGATAGGCTTTCTCTTGTTGTGAGAAAGATACTTATGGCCCCGAAACAGGATGAGTACCCTCAAAGAAATAATATCTTCAAAACCCGATGCACTGTTCATGGGAAGGTATGTGATTCAATTATTGATAGTGGCAACACTAAAAATATTGTGTCTAGGTTAATGGTTAACAAGTTGGGACTGTCTAGGTTAATGGTGGAGGAGAGCGTTAATGGTGGAGGAGGGCGGAGGAGAAGACTGACAAGGGCGGAGAAGGCGTGGTTTTTATTAAGGAAAGAGAAGGTGTGCTATATAATTTACTTATTAATTACTTAATTTAATAAGTAAATCAATACTAATCCCCTAAATTAAGGAATCCTAATTGCATACTAATTTCCTAAATTAAGGAATTCTAATTGCACTAATATTATAAATAAATATAAAAGTGTATTAATTATGTAAATATTTTATGAGTGCACTATTGTTGTAATTATTTTTAAAAATATAATAGAATATATAATTGACAATAAGTCTAGGCACATATTTTTTGGACAGGTTTTTTGGACCGGTCCAAAATTTGCTTCTTTTTTTTTTTGACTCCCAAAAAATGTATAGTATTTATTCTAAATGGAATTTTTACAAAATTCAGTGATTTATGAATAAGTTGGATACATATAAAAAATAGTATTGTACAGTCTGTACGACACTATTTTTTATATGTATCCAAATTATACCTAAATTACTGAATTCTGTAAAAATTTCAGTTAGAATAAATACTATATATTTTTTGAGAGTCAAAGCAAAAAAAAAACCAAATTTTGGATCGGTCCAAAAAACCTGTCCAAAAAAGCTGTCTGTAGAACCACTAAAAAAAAACAACCCAAATTGCACATACACTGCTCTAGATTTAAAAACAAAGGTCATGTTTATTTTTAAAGATAACATTTGAAATTGAAATATTAATTTTAAGTCTGTTGTTGAGACTATTAATCTTGAGTAGGAGAGAGCAAGAATGTATTCCGCTATCGAAACCGCACACAAAACCGCAAAAACCATACCAAAGAAGCCGCGTCAATGGTTCCGATGATGTATTGTGGTTTTTTCAATAGAAACCGCACTCCTTACGGTTGTGATTGCGGTATTGGTATAGAAATTGCACCCGTTTAAAGTTCTAAGTCTTTAATATTTCTCATAATTTCATGTATGTTTTAGAGTTTTTAAGTTCTATTTAAATATGAATGTAAATTTAATTTTGGAATATGTAATTTTGCTTGACTTAAGACTTTAAGTTTGGAACAATGGTTGTTATTATACTAATGTATGCATCTTTTAATTTGAGGAATTAGAAGTTTTGAGTAGATTTGTGATTGGTTGTTAAGAATTTAACTTGTTGTAGTTGGGTATTATTTGTAGTGACAAACTAGCAATGTTTGAGATTTTTTTAGAATTTGAAAAGTATTATATGTTTAATATTTTTTAATTAGTTTTTGATCAAAAACCATGCCATTTGAAACTCCACTGCTTTCTTAAAAATTGCATCACACAAATTCAAGCAATTTCATGTTGCGGTTTCTGATTTAAGCAATCATATCAAAGCGGTTTTATGTGAAGTTTTTGTTCGGAACCGCACAATCCGCACCCCTAGTCTTAGGATGATAAAATGACTCAAAAAGATAGATTATTTAATATCATGTCCAACCATATATTATAATTCCTACTATTTTGGATTAAAAATTTGTAGACAAAATTAATCTTTATCTTTGTTTAAAATGATTGTTGTATCGTATTCTATTGTTCTATAATCAAACTGACGAGAATATAATATTTTTTTTATTATTGGTAAAGGAATAACAGTCTAAACGGTAAATTTTTATCCAGTCTTTTAAGTAATCCTAGACAAAATAAACATAACATTAAATTATTTTATGTTATCATATGAATAATCTCATTAAAAAAACATGTACCTATGATTATTTAATTTTAAAATTAGTAGTCTTGAATTTATAAATTTATATGAATATAATTTCGAAATTATAATATTTGCAAACAAACATAAATATAAAAATTATTATCTTTTCTTGGCCCCTATAGTGTTTCGAGTGAGAATCGGATTCAAGATCTCCAAGTTGAGTATTGATCTCAACTTCTTTCTTAAATCATTAAGGCAACCGACAGGATTCATTAGTAGATATTTATTAGCACTGAAATGATAAAATTTCTATATGAAACTATAAATATAGAAATCGTTCGATCCGTATATAATCGACCGAGTATTCTTGTAACGTTGGTTATAATTCAGTATGAACGGGATAGACTTTCCTTGAATGAGGGTATCTCCTCGTTTCAAGTATTGTAGTTTGAATAATAAATATTATCCTCCTTTCAAGTATTGTATTAATTTGAATAATAATTTTTATTATTTGTTGTACGACAGTCCAACTCTGCTGCTGCTGCTGCTACTGCTACTGCTACGTTTCTATCTGCATTTGAGGGCTCCACAACCATGCTCATGAAGATTCCTGCTGCCAAGCAGCGACACCCAACTTCAATTATTGATCATTCGAAATTTCAGTGTTTTTATATTTTCTATTTTTATTAAAATTTATTCGTATAAATCAAATGAACATACAATATATATATATATATATATATATATATATATATATATATATATATATGTGTGATGTTGGTACAAACACAAAATAATGTTTAATAAATTATATTGAAACATTGTTATTTAATAGAATAAAATCAATTAAATTAATAATTACATTATGTACTTACATGAATTAAAAGAATACATCTTGTATGTATCGATTTTTTAATTATTTCTTTCAATCTAAAGATGAATATTATTCTTACGAGGAGAAGCCACCTAAAGAATTAAAATAGAATTAATATTGTAACAAATACCAGAATCATTTGATCTCCGAAAGCAGCGGTAGTGTTTTAAAGAAAGCATTTAATTTCTGGCCTTAATTATCGATCGCATCGCATCGCATCGCATCGGACTCACGGCACGGTTGATATTCTTTCTAATCTAGCTTTAGCTTTTGGAGATAACTCCCCTGGACCCTTATTATTGTTAAGCTTATACTACTACTTAATTTAGATTTTAGACGTACGTGTGATTATAAGTTTAATTAGTTATTGTTGTGTAGAATGAACGAGTGCAATTTCTTTTGATGACACCACGTCGACACAATATCCATAACTTTATCATTAATTAATTAATTATTATACTATATATCATCATTGTTAAACTAAACTAAACTAAATTAATTTAATATATAGCAGACCTATTAAGAAATTCTTAAAATTATAAATTTTGCAGATAATAATGGAAAGAAATATATATGAATCATCACCATTGAGGCAATCAATCAGATGAAACAACAATTAAATTATAAATGTACATGCATTCTCAATCTATCATTTTATTTTCCATCAAGCTTAGGAGAAGGAGGAAAATTTGACCCTTCAAGCGAGTGTAGGCCACAAGAATCCTATTCACTTTTTCAAGGAACAATCTCCTCTACTTAAAACGTTATCTTGAGTTGGACAAGAAAATTTGTGTTCACATACGAGTCTCCTTTATGTCAATATTTTCCCCTCCACCAAAGACTACTTCCTTTTTATTGTTTGATAGTCACAATATTCTCCTTTATGTTAATATTTATAAATTTTCCCACAAGACTTCTTTTTTTATAGAATGGTGGAAGTACATGTATATGTATAGAACTATAATGCACTCCTTTAATTAGTGTGCCAAGTTCTTGAATCCTACGACTTTTAAGATTTTTTTTTAATTTTCCTACATAGCTGGAAATTAAACTTAGCTTTTATTATACTCCATATAATTAACTGATGAAATAATAATGGCTTGTCTTCTAATTAAGTCATTATGGACAAGTTGTAGGACTATATATATTGAGAATAGGGACATAACCCATATGCTGCTTTATCTATTGGTTTGTTCACTTGACAATTACTGTAAAATGGAGTAGTCTATTAATTAGGAGAATCATCTGGTAATTAATAATTAATTTACAAAACATACAACTCGCTAGCTAGCTAGCTCCACCACTAAAATAGAGCAGAAAGAGTGCAACTAGCTAGATAGGTGGGGAAGATTATATATATATATACACACACACACACACACATAGAAGTACGTACGTAGCTAGTTTCTAATTAATATATATCTCATATATACTTGGTGAGGTTTTAATTTGTGGACTCATATATATAAGCAAGCGCGCATCAAATCAATTGTGCAGATAATTCCATCAGAAGCGACGAAAATGGCAGAAGCTAAAGAAAAGGAAGAGATCGAGAGAGAGAAGCAGGTGGTGGGAGTGTTTCTTCGTGAGGAAGAATCGGTGGATACGAGAAAAAGAATCCAACCATGGACAAAGCAGATCACATTGAGAGGAGTCATATCCAGCATTGTGATAGGGAGCATTTACAGTGTTATAGCCATGAAACTAAACCTCACCACCGGGATCACTCCTAATCTGAATGTCTCTGCTGCCCTTCTTGCGTTTGTGTTCATACGTACTTGGACAAAGATGCTCCAAAAGCTTGGAATCACTTCAACTCCATTCACTCGCCAGGAGAATACTATGATACAAACATGTTCTGTTGCATGCTATAGCATTGCTGTTGGAGGTAGTAGATTTGACTCTAATTTATTAAAGTTTTGCATGCTTAGCAAATCTCTATTCGAACTTAATTGTATTTTCTTATAGCAGTACAAGTTATTAAAAACTACAGGTGGATTTGGATCTTATCTTCTGGGATTAAACAAGAAGACATATGAGCTAACAGGAGGGTCCGCACAAGGAAATCCTCCTGGGAGTTACAAGGAGCCAGGGATTGGTTGGATGACTGCCTTCCTATTCTTAGCTTGTTTTGTTGGTCTTTTCGCCTTGATTCCTCTGCGAAAGGTATATATATATATATACACGCCCTTCTTTAATTTGGTGCACTTCCATTCCTAGTTTATTAACTTCTGTTTGGGTTTCCCACTTCAATTCACAGACAAATTTTGCATAGCACCCTGGAATTTTACATGGTATTTTTAATTATCTCTCCTCTATCTCTTTTGGTGCTGCCAATCAATACTAATTGTTTACTAGCAGAACTATGGACATAATAATAAGAGAAAGACCATAAGCAAATTTAGCAAAAATCATATCATAGACTAGATGATCTTAATCATCTATATATATCCACTAGCTAGTTTTATTTGTACTGCGAGGCTTTCGTATAGGCACACACTACTTGATGCATATCTGCTGAAGTATATTTGTCAGTGCATGTGGGATCAATATAGAATTTACCAAAGCCTTTAATTCGTCTGCAGATCTTGATTGTTGACTACAAACTGACCTTTCCAAGTGGAATGGCAACTGCTGTTCTTATCAACGGATTTCATACCAGGGGCGACGAATTGGCTAAGTACTTGATTCTCGTTTCACCTCTGTTATACAGTAAATGATAACATGTTTCTTATGGAGTTTTACGTAATCAAGCAAATGCCAATTACGAGGCCTAATTTGTAGTACTACTTTTTGATGAATTTTAACAGGAAACAAGTAGGAGGGTTTATGAGGTTCTTTTCATTCAGTTTCTTGTGGGGGTTTTTCCAATGGTTCTACACTGGGAAAGAAGGATGTGGATTCTCACAGTTCCCTACTTTTGGATTGGAAGCTTGGAAACAAACGTCTGTACGCTTTATATATATACATACATATCGTTATATGTCATGTTTTTCTAAATTTTTTTGTGCGTCTTATTGCTAGCTTCTTATTTGAGCTTGATTATTATTGATTCATGAACCAGTCCGTTTTGATGGTTTTGTGTAGATTCTACTTTGATTTTAGCTTGACATATGTGGGAACCGGAATGATCTGTCCTCATATTGTCAACTTGTCTCTGCTTTTTGGAGCGTTGCTCTCATGGGGTCTAATGTGGCCACTTATCGGAAGGCTTAAAGGAGATTGGTTTCCTGCAGATTTACCTGAAAGTAGTATGAGGAGTCTAAATGGTTACAAGGTCACCATTATATTCTAATTAATACTCTCTCCCTCAGTTATATACATATGTGTACCAATATATATTAAAATTTTAAAATTTCATGGCAGGCCTTTATCTCTATAGCCCTCATCCTGGGTGACGGGCTCTACAGTTTCATCAAAATACTGTATGTCACCTCCATGAGTATTCTAGGCAGAATGAAAAACAAGAACAACGATCCAGGTAAAATTGTTTCAAATAACCAAGTTGGATTCCCAGTTAACTTCATTTTTAAGTCCTTGACATATATATCTCCTACCCTACAGCAGCCGAAGATAATCAGAACAAAGCCATTGATGATCTAAAACAAAACGAAGTCTTCCTAAGAGAAACTATTCCCTTGTGGGTAGCAGTTGTTGGATACATAGTCTTTGGCATTATCACTGCAATTGGAGTTCCCTTCATATTCCCAGAACTCAAATGGTACTACGTCGTTGTAGCCTACATCTTCGCTCCATCTTTAGCCTTCTGCAACGCGTATGGATCTGGTTTGACAGATTTTAACATGGCTTATAATTACGGGAAAGTGGCTCTTTTCGTGCTCGCTGCATTGGCTGGAAAAGAGCATGGATTGGTGGCAGGGTTAGCTGGTTGTGGTCTAATCAAGTCTGTGGTTTCAGTTTCTTGCATTTTGATGCAAGATTTGAAAACAGGCCATCTCACTTTAACATCCCCAAGAGCAATGTTACTGAGCCAGGCCATTGGTACAGCTATAGGCTGTGTGGTGGCTCCTCTAAGCTTCTCAATGTTCTATAAGGCGTTTGATGTGGGAAATCCTGATGGGGAATTTAAGGCTCCTTATGCTGTAATATACAGAAACATGGCGATTCTCGGGGTTCAGGGCTTTTCAGCTTTGCCTGAACATTGTTTGGAGCTCTGCTATGGTTTTTTTGCATTTGCTATAGGGATAAATTTGGTGAAAGATGTATTGCCGAAGAGGATAGGAAAGTGGTTGCCGCTACCAATGGCAATGGGAGTTCCATTTCTGGTAGGTAGCTACTTTGCGATTGATATGTGTGTAGGAACATTGATTGTGTTTCTCTGGGAAAAGTTTAACCCAAAGAAGGCTGAGCTGATGGTTCCAGCAGTGGCATCGGGATTGATCTGCGGAGAAGGTCTTTGGATCCTTCCTTCCTCCATTCTTGCTTTGGCAAAGATAAAGCCCCCTATCTGCATGAAATTTTTGGCGGCTTAAATATTCCATAGAAACAACAATAGTTGATATGCTTGAGGAGATGAGTTGGTCTTGTAGGAGGTGTTCGAGTTCCCACAGATTGAGCCTCTAGAAAAATGCTGTCATAATCATAAATTAGGAATAAAATTCTCCCAAACCCCAAAAAAATAAAAAAAGTCGGGGGTTCTATACATGGTAGTGGCAATTAGTGGTTCTAAGCTGAGTGCGTGTTTGGGGTGGAATGCATTATTATTTCTTTCTCTCTTATCTATCTATCTAATCTACCTATGTAGATAATGAATATTAATGGATAAAGACAAAAGATCGTCAAAAAGTAATGGAGGAGAAACATGTGATGGATGAGGAGATTTTTCACCTCCTACAAGTATATACTTATATCATGACCTCCATACCAACCAAATTTAAAAAATAATCCTAGAATACATTAGTAACAGGAAAATGCATGCATGCTAGGTAAAAATGTTTTCTAGGTTGTACAATACAACATCAATGCACATGCACTGAAGAATAAAGCAATACAATTAAAACAAGTATTTGGTCGTCCATTTAATATGAAACGTGCAGAAGCATCTTATGAGAGAGATAAAAACCAATGCGACGGCCAGAAGTAACTAATAACCCTAAATCCAAATCAAAACTCAAATTAAAATAAACCCATAATGTTTTCAATGATTAGAACGAGAAGAGAACGGTAGATGTAGTTTACATTTCGGAGAAGAAGAAGAAGAAGAACAATTTAGTTGCAGGTTGTATTCGGAGAAGAATAACCGTGACAATTGAAAGAGAGGAGAAAAAAAAAACCCTAACAAGAGAATCGATACACACGTTTAAAACGACCTTCTTTTAAATAGTATTTTTAGATAAAGAAAAAAATGTCCCAAAATAACTCCATTTTGACACCTACTACTATATACATTTTCTGTGGAATTCCATTTTCCCCGTTCTATTAATACTATAACACAACTTCAGAGGGTTTGTTTGTTGTGAAATGTGACATGAGAATTTACTTATAAAGTTTCTCCATTGGTAAATGTTGGAAAAAATAGCAGTAGCACTAGCAATAACAATACCAATAGCAGCTTAATAACAGTGCAGTAGCAGCTTATTAACAAGACTAACAAATCAGAAAATTAGAACAACTTAGCTGGTATATAGAAGAAGCCGAGGCGTAGCAAATCTACTGTCCTAAAAAGTGATTCCGCCCTCACTGGTTATATGAACCGGTACAGTTGAGCTCCACGGCGTTCACTCTCCAGGATTCAACGGCAAGCCTTCGATTGCGTGTACTCGCAGAAGAAGGCTATGGACTTGTCTTTATGAATTGCCCAGAATAGAACAAAAATTAGAATAGGAGAAGGAAGAGTGTTCTTTTTCTGTGATATTGTTGTATATAAAGAGAGCATACGAAATTGTTATTTATAGACAAAGAAGAAGAGGAACGCTGGAAAGCAACGGAAAGAAGAAGAAGATGAGTAACGTAAAAAGGAACGTTGCTATAATAAATAACTGAGTGCAACCGCGCAAAAGCATAATTTTCGGGATTGGCACCCCCCTTGCGCGGACGTATCGTGCGCACACATGCGCTAAGATTTTTTAATAAAGTCCGAAAACCAAGCTTGGACTCGCCCAATTTCTTAATAGTCCTCGTGTGCGAGCCCATCTCTCTTTTCTCAACCATATTACAAAGCATAAGCCAACATGAACTAATACCCAAAGAATTTTTTCATAATAAATGATATGGGAACTTGAAAAAACATGTATTTTGGAGCATAACCAACACTAAATACTAAAAATAACAAAGAAAAAGGTTAGTAGATCATCCACAACTGAACAAAAAGCCACCAACCAATGGCGAGAGCCTTGTGTTCCTCCTCCACAGGCACAGGCTCTGCAGCCGCGCCAATCACCTCTTCCAGCTGCATAAGTCGTCGTTTATCCAAAACCAAATTCAACCCCGCAGCTCACGTCAGCAACGCCCACCCAATGCCCGAGCACTCCCTCCCCCATCCGTCGCTCGAAGTCGTCGGCGGAGGTCTCAACTCATTCCTCCGGGCACTTAAAACCTTGAACCGCCCCTACGATCCGTATCCGGTGATTGGATGGAACCGCCACCTGGAGACCATATTCGCCGCCTTCTTCCGCTCCCTTCCCGACGTCAGATTCCGACGTCAGTGTCTGAGGACCAAGGACGATGGTTCCGTTGCTCTCGACTGGGTCTCCGGCGACGATACACAATTGCCTCCCCACTCTCCAGTCCTCATCCTGCTGGTGCGTATTCCTCGATTCTTCCTTCACTTACACACCCTTGGCCGCTGTTCAAATATCATTGCACTTATGGATTACAATTTTAATCATTTGCACACAAGTACTTGTAAATTATACTACCTACCTGTAATTATACAGTCTGTTACAAAGTTCGAGATACATTTTTAAAACAAAGTATAAGTTTCATGATTTCAAATGTACCGTCAGGATTAGAAAAGAACTTAATAGGGATGCTAAAAATGATAATAACAAAGTAATGGTTAATCAGGAACTTCATGCTACTTTATAATTTTACAAATTTACTATCTTTTCTTGGAACAGACTAAAACCAAAAATATAATTTTAATTTTGGAGTGGAGGGAGGATATGTTAGTGAATAAATTAGGAGGGGCTTACCATAATAAATGCCATAGTTGAATAATGCAGCCAGGTCTAACAGGGGGAAGTGGGGATACATATGTGAGGCATATGCTGTTGAGAGCAAGAAGCAAGGAATGGAGAGTTTTGGTGTTTAATAGCCGTGGCTGTGGTGACAGCCCTGTGACTACATCCCAGGTGTACTATACTCGATTCATTCTCCAGTTGCTTTTCAATCTATTCTTCATGAGATGTAATTTCTCTTTAAAGTCAAATAATTAACAACCTCAAACTGGTAACTTTGAATGCAATTTAACCAGCTTTAATACTCTAATTCATTATGGCTGTGTGCCTTACTGCCTGTCTTGGAATGCCAAGTCTGATATTGATTTGCAGGGCACTGGTGGTACTTTACTACGTGTGCTGGTATGCGCATTTTTGTTAATTGCTGGAGCGTTTTTGCATCAAGGAGAGAAATTTTGCGTTTGAAGTGTTATGAAACTTAGACTTGATATGGTGAAATTTTGTTTGTACTTACTATTTTGCAGTTCTATTCAGCTTCCTTTACAGAAGATCTTCGTGAAGTAGTCACATATGTGGGCATTCGGTATCCAGAAGCCAAACTATATGCTGCTGGTTGGTCTCTTGGGGCAAATATTCTTGTTCGATACTTGGGTCAGGTGGGATCACTGTATTATTAAAGTATGGGTTTGTTATATTCGAATGTCTAATTTACTAGGTTTCCTGCTTATGTGGATAGGTCAATCTACATAGTTTTGGTTGGATTAGTTAAATCGACATTTCATGTCTTTGTCGATGAGACCATCTTCAACATACTCTAATTGTATGCTTTCATATATTACCTCAGTTCGGAAGTGGTAGTCCTACCTTTTTTGTCGACTTTAATTTTAATATCGAATATTATGTTTTGTGCATCGTACGACACACTTCTAGCCATTGTTGTCCTCTTTCCCGCACGAGTAGGCTGGTCTTTCTGATACTAAGGTGTCAAGGTGGTCAATCCTGACCTGTCTAGAAATGAAGAAAATATCCAGAAGCCTCTTTAGTTAGATTCTCTTTAAGAGCTTATAATTTTTTTCAATAATTCTTTTTCTACTGATAATGCTTACTATTTCTTGTTTAGAATTGAGAAAAAATATATCATCCAAAATATAATATCTAAGATTGTCTTTCACAAACCTTAATTTTTTGGGGAGAAAAGTCAACAAAAATAGAACTCTCATTTCTCGACCGAGGGATTACTATACTGCAAATATTTTGTTCGATACTTGGGCAGGTTAGATTAATAATTCCTATATATAGTTTATGTTTTCGAATGTCGGATTTAATAGATCTTCTGTTTATTTACACCGTTTGATTTGATTTATTGATTAATTACATCAACAATTCATGTCCTTGTGGAAACCATCTTTACATACACTAATGGTATGTTTTTATACTATAGATCAAATAGCCTCAAATTTTACATTGATTCAGCTGGTGATGTTTGGCTTTTTCTTGGGGGTCATACTTATTTAGTTTATTTTTTACCTATATTTGTGACTCCTTATATGGCCTTACTTATCAGACTAGTAAGTACTTGCCCTTTGCAGTACGAGTTCTGTTATTACTGAAAATCCCCATCTACGAGTCCATTAACCTCCTAATCCCCAAAAATCTCTGGTATTCCGTAAATTTTACATTTAAAAAAACCGTCTTCACCAATTTTGTCTGTAAACTATGATGAAATTAAGAAGCAAGATAAACATGATGTGCGAAGGAGAAAAGCGAGAAACTCTGAGAACATTTTCCTGCGGAAGCATTTACTTCAAAATACTGAGAACTTATTACGTCACTGCTTTGTAATTCTAAGTGTGGTTGCAGGAATCTCATACTTGCCCTCTTTCTGGTGCTGTGTCCTTGTGTAATCCTTTCAATTTGGTCACTGCAGATGAGGACTTTCATAAGGGCTTTAACAATGTCTATGACAAAGCTCTTGCAAATTCGCTCCGCAAAATTTTCAAGAAGTAGTACCATGATGATAATGTTTTTTCTAATCTTCTATTATGACCTTATACTTGGGATCTCTCTATGTAGTTTACATTAAATAGAATCTCTTGTCTTCGTAGGCATTCTCTTCTGTTTGAAGACATGGGAGGTGATTATAATATTCCACTGGCTGCCAATGCGAAGACTGTCAGGGAATTTGATGAAGGAATAACTCGAGGTATGCATTGTTCTATACGGACTATAAAATTGTTCCTTTATCACTTGTATGCGTCCTACTTACAGCATTTATTATGGCACCTTACAGTTTCATTTGGTTTTAAGTCGGTGGATGACTACTATTCTTACTCGAGCAGTTCAAATTCTATAAAACACGTGTCCACACCTTTGCTTTGCATTCAGGTAAAAATCCTTCACTACTTATATTATTAAATATAAAGAATCTGAAGCTTGCAATCATGACTTGTATTAACTATAGTGGCCAAGTAAATGTTTGACTTCCTTGATGAGAATCATTATTTACAATTCCAGGTCTGGCAAAACCTCAAGTTTAAATTTCTCTATTTCTTTGCGCATTTAATTAATCTCTTTTAAACCCTTTTTCTGAATAAGTTTTGGGGTATTCATTTGAGAAAGTATGTATTTTGCCTGTTATGATGATAATCTCTTTAAGCTGTAGCTTTAATTGGAATAATACTTCATAGAAAAATATATTCGAAAGGTAAAACATGATTTACTAGAAATGAAGAAATGGATGATTACACATGCTTCAGCTCTTGGTGACTCTTTCACGTGGGCTTGAAGGGTGGAATGTGGATTAATAAACTCTAATGAACGTTGCCATACTATGTTTCAACTTTCAATTGGTTTTACAGGCTGCAAATGATCCAATTGCTCCATCTAGAGGAATCCCTTATGAAGACATTAAGGTATGAGCCTCTTTTGTCTTGAGTCATGATTTATCTTTAACAGTTTCCCTTGGCACAAAATCATGGTATTATCTACATGCATTTTGTTCTTCTTAGCTAGTTATTGTTTGAGTCGGCCATCCTGCGTGGTTATGTTGAACTAAACAATTTGAGAATTTGGGTTGGAAGTGAAAGATTATTAGGTGGTTCCAACATTTTCAGTATTATATTCCTATCTTTTCCCCTTGTTATATTTATTAACACCGGGAAAAAAGTACTAAACAATTCTACTATTTATTCACTTCTAAAGAAACAAAGAACGTATATTAAACTTCATTCACTTTACTTCTGTGTGTATTTATATATTTTTTCTGTCTATCATTTATATTGTTCTCTTCCTACTTACTACCAGCTCTAATTTTTTTTTGACAAATTCTTCAACTATTCACCTATACGAATTTTAAGCTTGGTCATACCGATCTGTCCTTCTCAGTTTTACTAATGTCCTTTTTGATCTTCTGTTATTCATGTATCATCTTTGAGCTCAGTTAAATTTTTGTATCTTACTAGTGTGGTCCTCACCGTATATGAGAAAAATAATCTTAAAGTTTTTTTCTTTTTCTTTTTTTAATCGTATTACTTCAACTGTTGCTACCTCTTGCTTCCTGTAATTGCATATCAGTATATTACTCTCTTTGCACAAAAAGAGCCCCATTTCGGGGAAAGAAAAAAAAATCCCACAAAAAAGTCCCTTTTTGTTGATAGTAGTATAAAAAAATACAATTTCTGCAAGCTTGCCATCATAATTATTATTTTAGGGTAAACATGAAGCATAAGTACATTCTTAATTTATGTAAATTTTGCAAATGGACTCTTGTCATGGAACAAAGGGAGTACTAGATATGCGTATCTAATGCCTATCTCTTATCCTTAATAGAACAACAATAGAAGCCGTAGTCCACTTCTTCCATTTCCGATCAGTACAATTGAACTCATTTCAGTCTTTCCAAAAGATAGCAAAATTGAAAACTATCAACCTTTTCTGTCTCACTGGTCACTACATCAATTTACTCATATTTTTCTAATAAAAACTGCTCTCCTTATTTTTATTTGGGTCCTCTAGAACGGGTGTGGAAATGTTTTCATTTCTTGTGCATACAGATTCTTTACAATTTAAATAACATGGCCACACACTAGCAATGATATGTGAAGATGAGCTAATGGGCATGTGCTGAATCACCTGCTGTTACTTCAGGAGAACCCAAAATGTTTATTGATAGTTACACCAAAAGGTGGACACTTGGGGTGGGTTGCAGGCACTGAGTCTCCCTGTGGAGCTCCTTGGACCGATCCTCTGGTGATGGATTTCCTGGAACATTTGGAAACTTTGCCATCTTGCCGCAAGTCAGAAAATGTAGAGCAATCTACAGAGCCGGTGGACCGCCTTAGCAGGCAAGATTGTTCAAATACTCACATTCCTATACATCCATGAAAGATGATTGTATTGTTGGTAACAACCAAAATTGTTATAGTTAGCTGGTGCCATCTAATTATTCTTTCCTGGTGCGGATCTGCTGAGATGATATTTTAGTTTTGTAGGAAGAATTCTTGTAGAAAATTGTGGTAAACAAAGGCTATTTCATGGGCACTGGGGAAAATTGTCACATAGTAGTCTGTCCCCTTGGTTCCAAAATAAGAATAAGAGATACATTTATAAAGGGCAATTGTTTTGTTGTCTATTGTAGTCTTAATATAAGATATTAGCTAAGAATTTAATTGTGATATTAGAAAAAAATTAATGACAAACGTAACGTATGTTGTGTAGAGAATAATAGAAGTGGATAAAATATATAGACTGTTGTGAGGATGCTTTAGCTAGACCTAAATTGGGTTGTAACAGTAACTGTAGAGCGAGTGTCTCTGCTCCATCTTGTATGTATGTATGTATGTATGTATGTATGTATGTATTTATGAATTTGACTGCTCTTCTTGAGGAAGACAATCGTATGTTATTTTTATCATCCTCTTCTGAGCAAATCTATATTAAAGGGAAGGGCTTGGCTTGGTTTCATTTGGACGTACGACTGCATGCATACCCATGGCGGCCGTGTCCCAAAAAATAGAATTATAATACAGAGAAAAAAGAAATTCACCTGTTGTATGTCAGTGCGCTCCTCCCGACCATCGCAATCAATCCTCTTTCAGATTCCAAACATTATTGTATGGTGAACCGCCCACCCACCCACCCACCCACCCAATGCAATGTTGTACTATTGCATATGCAAACAGAGACCTCCAACAACACACACATTTCTTAATTTCATGTGGATCTCATCTCATTAAATGTCCATCTGTGGTTAGCAGTGACAAATTATTTATATTTATGTTTAAATTATTTTTAATGAACGTGTTTAATCGTGTTAAACATGTCAATGTGTTGATTATATGACTTTAATCCATTTAAATTTTATGTTTTATAACACGAAATCCTTTTATTTTATATTGTGTTGGTATCGGATTGCATTGCATGTCAAAATTTGTGATCCCTATATATGTGCGACATGATACACCTAACTTAACAATCATACCTTAACCTAATTTCTGGTACCCTTGGCCGTGGGGATAGATATATGCTAATTAAACCACTAAATTGTTAATGTGGCTTGTACTTGGGCAGCAAATGTTTTCAGTTTTCTATATCAATCAATTTCTTAAGCCAAAATATTATACAAGCCAGTGTCCCAATTAATTTTTATTTAGTGGGACTCTTATTACCACCATTGTATACGACACTTGTCACTTAAATTTATTTAGGATAATTATTAATTGTAGTTTATTATTTGACTGGATTTAATTATAAATACGAAAATTTCTCAAAGATTCACATGTATATGACAATTGTAAGTTAACTTTAATTCCCACCAATGAACTGGTCTACATTTGTAAATTATTATTACGTCCAGTGTGTGGTGTGGTTGTGGTTGTGTTGTGAGAAAAAGAAAAGTCTTAGACGGAGGTGAAGATTGTCAATAAGATTTTGCCGATCTGCATCCCAAACTTCAGTTTCAATCTTTATCTTATATATGACACGTGTTACTTTTATTTAGAATATTATATATATATATATATATATATATATATATATACATACAAGATTACAAAAAAAATTAAAATTGAAAAAATATTTTTATTTTACAATTATGACATGCATGCACGACGTTCTTTGTTATTGGCTATTAATTTTTTATTATTTGCAAAATATTACTTCCACTAAATTCTTAACTAATATGAATAGTAGTAGTATATTTGAGAAGATATAAAATTGATCTCTCTAATTTTGAAACCAACCAACAACAAAGGATAGGATATAATTTGATCTTATTTCTTAGAAGACTGCGCTTTGGGGGCTAGGAGTTTGCACGTATCATGTCCATAAAACCGTGTGCATATGTCCAAACAAACCATCCATGTTCAGTTCAGTTCAGTTCAGTTCTTGCTTGAGTACGTGGTCCTAATTAATTTCAGTATGTATATATATATTTTGACCAATAAATAAATACTAAACTTAATTAATATAGCTAGCTAGGAATTGAATAATATATATATATATATATTCCAAGCCTCCTGGATTGACTTTGTTTCTCCTTCCCCCTTGGAGAAATTACTACTGAAATTTTCGTTCTTTCTTTCTCGATCGTGATCATATACTTGTAACTTTTTCTTCACGTACGTACGCTCCATATCTATCCACGCACGACAGGATATTCCCCACATGCAACTTCTGTCATTCTTCTTCAGTCTTCATCATCTTTTTCTTTTTCTTTTTCCAATATATATATATATATATATATATATATATATATATATATATATAGTTGTAATATTGCATATCATATTTTGTCCCCACATGCACATCCTAGAGGGAATAGGAATGCATGTTTATCTACACATACATAGTGGCATATACAGTGCTGCATATACAACTAGTACTACTACTTCCAAGTAAGTTGATATATTGCATAGGTGTATCAATAATATATCCATCCTTGGATATACTATTATATGGAATACTACTATAAAGTTAAAAAGAGTTGTCCACTCCATTTTAGTCCTCATCATCATACCTTTCTTTTAAAAGCTAAACTTGCATGTGAATATACTGTTGCATATATATATATATATATATATATATTATATATAGGGGTAGGGGTAGGGGTAGGGGTAGGAATATGATAATAGATGGAATTTATTATATATATGCGACATATCTTTTTATCTATTTATAAATAATTTTTTGAAGGCAGGGGAGAAACGCTGAATGTTGATTGCAGTTTGAAAAATCCTTCGATCGATGGACTCCAACAACATCATCTTAAAGAATTAATCCCATTACTCCAACAACTAAAATTAGTTTAGTACTATATAGTAGTATTAATTTGATGATATGGTACTCAATTATTTCTTAAAATTACAATTTCACACATAAATTCAGTTCAATCTAGGTTGAAAGAAAGCGAATTATACTGTCCTCCATAACATTATTGTGGCCCCTACCTTTCTAATGGCTCAAAAATATATATTTTTATTACTCATTTGATAAGGTCCCGGCCCCATTGGTCTTATCTAGATTGATCCACGTCTCTAAATTAAGAATATTGTTAGAGACACAAATTATTTTATAAATATTTTACAAATTGTTGATGTGGCATACTCCACCTCAGTATATTGTGTGGGACCGAAGACTACATTGAAACAATTTATTGATCAATACGCTGATGTGGAGTATGCCACATCAGCAGTTTATAAAATATTTATAAAATAATTTGTGTCTATAGCACTACTCTTAAATTAAATTAATGAAACCTACATTTATGAAAGCAAAGCAAATTTCAAACCTTAATTAAGGATACGTTTGTTACATATACATAGTAATGTCCTAAGATTCTCACTTGAATAGAATAGTGTATCCGGATAATTTTAAAATACATAATAATATGAGATTATCACATATATTGAGATCATGATATTCAGATTAATTTCTTGGGAAAAAACAACCTTCATATTTTAATTACAAACAAAAATGTCTTTATACAAATTTACCAACCAAAAAACTCTCTCTCTCTCTCTCTCTGTATATTATATTCTATTTATTCTTCTTGTTGTTTTATTTTTCATTTATTTTTATTTTTTGATTTATCGACGTGTTTACTTTAATTAAACTAGCTCATTTCTTATACGTGCAAAGAATGTGACATTGTTTGTTGTTTTTTATTATGTTTAATTTTTTATCATTTTTAATTGACTGACTTAATATGGTTTGTAGTTAATGATTAGATATACCAACAATTATTATTTTATAAATATACTAAAAATTTTAATATACTAAAATTTTTAATATGGTTTATTAAGTAATACTCAATTAATTAAATAATAGTTGGGAAATATTTTGATAAGTGGTGAATTTTGTTTAACAAAAAACTCCCTTCTTTTCGAAAAGGATGACTAAGTGTATAATTATTTTTTTTGTCTCCAGAAAGATAAGATAAAACATATAAAGTAAATGGTAACTAAGTCATTTAGTAGAGTCCATTAATATAAAAAATAAAAATACTCATTACTTTACACAATCAATCTTGTGCTGCCACAAAAAATAAAGTTAAAATATTTTTACTTTCTTTCCACTACTTTTACTATTATTAATGTGTGAATTAAAATTATTCTTTGCTCATTCTGTTGGGGGATGTAGGGGGATTATCAATATTAGGAAAAATATACCCAATATCTTTAAATTCGACCAATAATAATTATTGATACTCAAATAATTTCTATCAAATAAAAAATGACACAATGTGACCAATTTCTTTTATTGGTAAACAAATATTCAATATGATGAATTTTGGTGAGTATCATTCATGAACTATAACAAGCAATATCCCTTGAGAAAGATATACACTTCGTTTATCTCATAGAGTGTTAGTGTACTTGGTCGTTTTTCAAATGTTGTTTTAGGAGTAAATTATATACTGCAATTTCATTAACTAATTAAACCCTTTAATTCTTACCCAACCTTTCAACTTGTATTTTGTTCGTACACAATTAACGGAGGCCTCTCCGACATATGTTGCGACGGCCTTATTGAATTGAGGTGTGATATCATCCATGTAAGAGGGCTTCAAGGGGGCTATTTTATAATTTTTAATGAATTGTCTCAATTTTAAATTAAAAAATTAATATGTAAAATTGACTTTTAAAAATCAATAATATATTTATTTATATATATAAAATTGGGAACGGATGATATATCAAGTTATAACCAATTAATACAATAAGTGGAGTATTAATTAATTTAATAAATTAATGTTTAAAAGTATTTTATGGAATTTATATACCCAGATATTAATTAAGGGGACCGATATCGCAATATAATAAGTAGTGGAGTATTAATAACCAAGGTAATAGATAGATATATTTGACCCCTCCTCCCTTGCATGTACTTAAAGAAAAGTCCGAGAAGAATTTGGTTTGGGGATGGATAAAAAAATGACTAGATTCATTGTACGAGTAGTAACAAACACGAGGGATATGGAATTGGTAAATACTAGTCCAAATCCTTTAATACGATGGATACGATTCTCACCTGTTTTGCCCATACATCATGCATGCGTTACGGCCTATCTAATTTCATTATATAAACCATCCCAATCTCTACACTTCCCTTCATCATCCCCCTCCGGCCCCCTCGATCTCTTAATTTCGCTCCATCTCCACTTTTAAGGAGTAAGTAATAGCCTAGGAGTACCATTCTCTTTTCTCTCCCCCCTCTCCACTTACCACTCACAATGGCGGACATTCACAACTCTGTCTTCTCTTCGTCCAACAAGAAGAGATCATTAACTATTAATTCCGATGATGTCCTTGTCGTCCCCAAAAAGCAGATGAAACCCTTTTGGGATCAGGACCCCGCCGCCGCTTTAGCCAATGCCCGCCACGAGTTCGGCGAGCACGGCGGCGTCAACATGTCCATCGAGGCCTCCGCTACTTTCACCGTCATGGAACCCGAAACCATGAGCCGCATGTTCTCCGGCGAATTGGGTCCCGATCGCGACTTCTTTATCTACAGCCGTCATTTCAACCCCACCGTTCTCAATCTCAGCCGTCAGGTTGCAGCCCTCGAGGGCACCGAGGCCGCCTACTGCACCGCCAGCGGCATGTCGGCGATTTCCTCGGTTCTGCTCCACCTCGTCAGCAGCGGCGACAACATCGTGGCCTCCCAGGCCCTCTACGGTGGGACCCACGCCCTGCTCACCCACTTCCTGCCGAGGTCTTCCAACATCACGACGACGTTCGTGGACGTGAGGGATTTGGAGAAGGTGAAGGCGGCGATCGTGGAAGGGCGGACCAAGGTGCTGTATTTCGAGGCCGTATCAAACCCCACGCTGGCGGTGGCCAACATCCCGGAGCTGTGCAGGATAGCGCACGATAAGGGAGTGAAGGTGATCGTCGACAACACGTTCGCGCCGATGTGTCTATCTCCGGCAAGACTCGGTGCTGACGTGGTCATTCACAGCATCTCCAAGTATATTAGCGGTGGGGCCGATATAATTGCAGGTACGTACATTATAAATAGTTTGGGTTTTTTCTCGAATCGTACACGTGGCATGACAAACGATTGCATGACGTAGTTTAGTACAAACTTACTTTTGTTTTGATCCAAGTGCAGAATTAGTTGGATAGACATAGTAGTAGACTGTTTGGTTAGCATAAAGTGTTACTGATACAGAATGAATTCCAGGGACATAACTTGATTTTAGAGACTACTTGATCAATAATATAGTAGTAGTACCGCAATCAAAAGGAAAAGTTTCATGTTTAATTTTTTTGTTACATGATGTGTTGTAATATTATGTTGCAGTAGTATAAGCTTTAATTAAATTCCAATAAATTAACACAGGACAGGCCGGGCCGGGCCAGGCGTACTATATATATATATATATATATATATATATATATATATATATATTTAATTTTAAAATCCCATCTTCTCATCGGTTCCAACTTCCAAAGTAGTAGTTGCGGCCGGATCACACGACACGATGATGAATATTTGGATCAAGTGTAATGTGGTCGGTCTCACATGCAACCCCTTTTGGTAGTATGTATGGAGTATATATATTAACCTTTTAATAATTTCTCCAACTGGTTGTTACTTGCAATTTTCTAGCATGTGAATACTTGTCCTTTTTGGGTAACCCCATCAGATCAGATCAGACGAGGAATATATGGTAATGATGCTACCTACGTAAGACACTTGCAGTTTGGGATGAGTTATCATATATATATATATATATATATATATATATATATATATATAATGACAGACACATTTATATGTGGTGGTATATTTTATGTTTGCAGATATTGTTGTTTTTAATATATACATCTATGTATGTTGTTTTTGACACACAGTCATTCCTGCTGGAAGCTCATGCATGTTTAAGTACTCGATCCTCCTCATTTATTATGCTAGACTACTAGATAGATAAACTTGTATGGAGTATTCCCTTTCCAAGATTTTAGCTCCAATATTAATTAATAATTGGCGTGGATCCCTTCCTTTAATTCCGTTTCGTTCCCAGATTCTATTTTTACCATATTATTCTCCATTCCATTCCACTACTTCATTTCTTTTGCTTGGACCATCAAGAAACCATACTACAACAGATTGTTAATTTTTTTTTCAATGGGCAGGTGCTATCTGTGGGCCAGCAAGCCTAATGAACTCCATGATGGACCTTCATCAAGGGCCTCTGATGCTATTGGGCCCAACCATGAATGCCAAGGTTGCTTTTGAACTATCAGAGAGAATACCTCACTTGGGCCTAAGGATGAAGGAGCATTGCCACAGGGCTTTGGTGTTTGCTACCCGGATGAAGAAACTGGGCCTGAAAGTCATCTATCCGGGCCTCGAGGATCATCCGGATCATGCTCTATTGAAGTCACAGATAAACAAAGAGTATGGGTATGGAGGGATTCTTTGCGTGGACATGGAAACTGAGGAAAGGGCTAACAAGTTGATGAACCTGTTGCAAAACACCACCCAATTTGGACTCATGGCCGTCAGCTTGGGCTACTACGAAACCCTCATGTCTTGCTCTGGTAGCAGCACAAGCAGTGAAATGAATGATGAAGAGAAACAGCTGGCCGGAATTTCCCCGGGGTTGGTGAGGATGTCCATTGGCTACAGCGGTACCTTAGAGCAGAGGTGGAGTCAGCTTGACAAGGCACTTTCCAGACTTCAGGACTCCAGCTTGTTGCAGAAGATATCAATTAATTAATTACTAGTAGTGTTGGGGCGGGCGGGCTGGCTGGCTGGCTGGCTGGCTTCTTATGTACTACTCCGTAGTATATACTATTTCAATAATCAAATCTAATGTGAGTTACTTGGCTGTGGGTTCAGCTGTAATGGATTGTCATGTGAAAATTAATGTTTGAATCTAAAGCTAATGTTGTATCGGACTTCTTCTTAATTGTTGTGGATATATATATATATATATATATATATATATATATATATATGGAGGAGTACTAGCTAGCTAGCTAGTATATTATGCATGCATGCATGGTTCTTATGTGCAGTGTTGCGTTCTATATATCATCACTGTCAAAGCCCAGCCAAAGCCCGAATTAAAACCATATCACCAGTTGCCAGTTTGGTTGAGGCTAATGTTATTAGCATCTTCTACTCGATGCTAATTAAGTAGCAGGTTTTAAGGAAAGAAATTAATATTTCCACATATTAAAAATAATATTTTTTACTTGAATCTCTGTCAAATGAAGGTGATACGAAAGTAATTATGTAAAAATATCAGTCAGTTTTCTCTAAGGAATGCATTTAATTTGATCACTAAACTTTAATTTGATCACTAAACTTTTGCCTTATGTGAGTGGTTGTGTGGACCTTGTGGCTTGTGGTGGAGGGTGGAGCTATTATTAAGCAGGACTCCTGTTTTCCTTTTCAACTAAGAATGGTGCTTTACCAAAAAGCGATCTATCTAAATTTTGTTGTTGGTCACATCACACGAGATACACATTGTTTGTTAATCTCTCCTCTGTAATTAATTATTTGATATTTTAGAGTTTTTTATTTGTACTTAATTATTTGACGTTTATTTAAATTTAAGAGTATTAATGATAAATTTTTCAAAATTACCTTTCATTATTCTGCCTATTTTTTTTTATACTTTTAACTTTTTCTCTCTCTTTATCCCAACAAAATTCTTCTGTCTTTTTTACTTTCCCCTTTTTTATTATCCTTTTTCTCTTATGAAAATTCTCCACTAGCTTGAGATGAAAGTTCTCCACCAAAATTAATATCAACATTCAAATCAAAATTATTTCTAAAAAATTCTTGATTTTCATTCAATTCATTCATTGGACTTTCTTCATCACTTGGAAGAATATTCAAATCTATAATTCTACTTGTTGCCATGTTGGAGTTGGTTGTATTTTTTCTTTCTAAAAATTCATGTGGCCTACATAGGTTTTTATAAAAAAAAATGGTGGGAAAGTTAAAAAAATAAAAATTGAACAAATTTTTTTTAAAGTGCATGGCGCCATTTTGTGTTTAAAATGAAAAATATGAAAATGAAGTTTTCAAGTTTTGTATATTATGAGGGAGAGACAGCGTAGATTGTGATGCCCCAAAATAGGTATACATCACCCATTTTGAGTCGCCAAATATATGGTACAGAAACAAATACAACTTCATTACTACAATTGTCGTGCAAAATACGACAACACATAAACTGTGAGTTTAAATACAAATATTATGTGAGTTTAAATACAAATATTGTCTAATAGACAGTATTAAAATTCAAACTTATCGTTTTCTTCATCCGACTGTTATTCTGTTATGGGGCCCACAAATGACTGCGCTGTTGTACGGATATTTCCGATAAAAAGAATATTCCACGATCAAACGAATATTCCCCGACAACAACGAATATTCAATTTTATTTATAATAAGTTAGGGTCTTACATAGATAATTTCTAAAGAATTGGATATATTTTTTATGGGGATGGATGGAGAGAGAGACCAATGAGTTAATGTGGCATGAGAGTTTTTTTAGGAGATAATTATGAAAAAATGTGTGAGAGAAAGTATGAATAACTATGATAAATGATGATTTAAGGATATTATAGATAATTGAGTATTATATTTAATATTTTCTAATCATTATCTTAATTCTTGTGTCCATATCTAAAACATCAAATAATTAAGAACGGAGAAAGTATATGGTAGTATTTCATTAGATACATTTTTAAAATAATTATTCTTTAAATATAATGATTTTTTTTAAACATCTCTAACAATTGCATAATAAATGTAGTAGTGATAGCATTATAGATACAATTAGTAATAGTATGTTATTAAGTTGAAAAAAAAGGGACCAAAGGAAAACATGGAGATAGAACTGTTAATGTTAAATTAAATGGGAAACCAACACGTAAACACATATAAAATTACATATGAATCAGTCAATATTCACAAAGCGGACGCGGTTGAATCGGAATGTCAAATTTACAAGCCAATGCTATGAACACAGCTACAAAGATTTTTCGTACAACGCTTCTCGTCAATATATATATATATATATATGCAGTTATTACTAGCAATAATGTGAACGAACTCCGGTGTTCACACCAAGTGTTAGAAGCTTGAAAATACTAGAGAGAGAGATTTTAGAGAGAAAATTGTCTGGGAAAAATAATACGTTATTACAATGCCATTATTAAGTTCAATGACTACAGACTATATCAGATGAGCAATTTTCATATTTGTTGGTTTAAGGGTCTGTTTGGTAGCGTTTTTTTTTGGAGAAGATAAAGTTTCGTGCTTTTCAAATTGCTTCTTTATTCAATTAACCGGTACAATCAGTTTGGTCCGGTACATACCAGACATACAATTTGGCTTCCCGTACCCGGTACCGAATAAATAGTATATACCGAAAATATTAATGGATGCCGAACCGGTTTTGTTTTGTTTTTGTACCGAACCGATTTGGTTAACCAAAAAACCAAAAAATTGAATTGAATGTCCACCCCAAATTGTTTGGTATTGAAAACTTGTTCAGAGATGTCAGCTTAATTTTGATAATTTAATTGAATTTTGAAGCAGAAGACCATGGTCTACCCTAGCTGTTACCAATTCCCACCACAAGATTACACAGGAAGTACCGTCAATGATATTTGTTGGACTCCAAACCCAGCTTGTCGGCCTGTCCTTGCGTTCAGCTAACTTTTCATCTTAGTTAGATGACTGAACTGAAGGCCAAGCGGCCCAAGCCCAAGTAACCCACCCCTTGATGATATCATTTTGTTGATTTAGATATTTTCTTTTTCATTTTTATATAAACAGACAGCTAAAATTAAAATTGACATTGCAAACTTGTTTAATTTTTTGACAAAGGAATAAATAAAAAATATATACTTAATTGTCATTGAAAATTAGTTATGTTCAAAAATCGAATAATTAATACTCAAGAATATCGCGTGGAGATGGGAGAGGATATCAAATTTAATTAAAAGGTGGGTTAGGAAAATTTAGAATTTATTTATGGTGTATTGGTTAAAGAGCAGTGTTGATGGATAATATTGCAGTCAAAATTGTTGTTCTTGGCAACTCCAACTGATGGGAAATGTAGTACTATTTGAATAGTCATAGAAATGAATGAGAATGAGATCATATTATTATAAGGCATATATATATATACGATCCGGATCTTAAGCTCACCCCTTATTCAACTCACCCGAGGTCACCCCTCCTTTAGCGACGGACCCAGCGACTGTTCGTTCATACAACCGTCGTCTATACTTTTAGCGACGCTATATGTTGTCCGTCGTTAAAATATAGACGACGGTTGTATGACCGAACCGTCGCCGGGTCCGTCGCTAAAGGAGGGTGAGCTCGGATGAATTGAATAAGGGGTGAGCTTAAGATCCGGATTCTCTCTCTCTCTCTCTATATATATATTGTTAATTATTCTCTAATTAACAGTACTAGAGAGATCGATCGGTAGCTAATTAAATTTATATTTGCTTCAATTTATTAATTATGTCTTGTCAAAAGTACGTTAAGTAACCCAACTTCCTATTCATTCTCAATGTTTTATATATATATATAGAGAGAGAGAGAGAGAGAACTAACTACTAGTTTCTTCATCATCATATAAAACTAAAATTAATGCCAAATTAATTATCCCTTACCCCGGCGGTTTGATGTTTTCCTCTTTAAATATGACTGATTAGTAAACTTATTTCTAGCGGCACAATTAATTATTAATTAGTACAAATTGTATATACCTTTTTAAGTATAATTAGTAGTACAAATTGACACTAAATTATAATTTTACAATTCTAACTGATATCTAAATTCAAGCAAGAAGGGGATAAATTTTAGTCACTCGAAAATGATTGTCAAGCTGTTTGAAATATTTTAAAACCAAATCTTTCTAATTTTGGTCACTGACTGGAGTAGAACATATGTGCAGACTATATATGATTTGGTTGATTATGTTTGGTCACTACTCCTTGACTGTCCCGTCCGGAGTATTGATGCCTAGCTAGCTAGCTATAGTTTATTAATTTCCACCCCACATGACCCAAAATCCCAAAAAAGAAAGAAAAAGATTTAAATTAAAATATGTGGCTGGAAGTGTTGCTGCCCAACCTTTGAATTTGTAGAATAAATAAAAAGTAAAATGAGAGAACACCATCAGCCACAATATTCCAAATATTGTCCTAACCCTAAACCAGAATATATATATATATATATATATATATATATATACACACACACACATACGGAGAGTCTCTAAAGCGAACTTTAAAAAGCGAACAAAAGATGAACTGTCGTTTTTGGTGTCTATGGCGACGGTTCGACCCGTCGCCAAAGACTACATGGCTATGGCGACGGATCGAACCGTCGCCATAGACACCAAAGACGACGGTTCGTCTTTGGTTCGCTCTTTAAAGTTCGCTTTAGAGACCGACCGTATATATATATATATATATATATATATATATATATATATATATATATATATATATATATATATCACTTTCTTTAGTTCCAATTAGTGTCCCAAAGAATAGAAAAACAGAATGAAAAGAATAATCAATGACCAACTCTCACTCCTGCATGCATTCTTTAGTTTCCTTAGCGTTGTTGGATATTAATGACTTATGGGTGAAGCAAAAACAATTTTCTCAATAAGAAGCCTAGCTACTAGCTAGCATCCCTTAATTAAGGCTTCTGACCACTTTTACTTCATTTATTTTATTTCGTTTGGTATATATTTCATGTGGCATAATGCTATCCGCTATTAGTTTCAAATTAATGGATGGCTGAAAATAGATTCATGTATATGCACGATAATTCATAGAAATTATATACAAATTATTAGTATACCACAATAGATCATTGTTAACGCCAAGATCTTTGATGACGTCCCAATCACGTAAGACGCCCTAATCCTGCACAGTAAACACGATCAACACCAAAAGCTTGACGGCTGGACCGTCGGGGGATAGCTCCGGCGTGAGAGTCAATACAGGTGTTCAAGGTTTAACAATGGAGGATGTAAAAATGTCTAGTGTGTTGAGCTAGATAGAAAGTGTAAGCTTACCTTTTGTTAGGAGACCCCCTTGCTAGGTTATACTCCCATACTCGGTTTTTGTGCCACCAACCACGATCTGACACAGCCCCCTGCTTCTCTATGGTCTCAGCCGTGTGCATGCAGGTTGTCACCTCTTTTCTACTGTTTCTGCCGCCGGCTGGATAAAATCCCATCCACATTAATGATCTGCAGACTTTTGGTCAACTGCTCTCCCCTTTCATCATTATCAGTCAAAGTCTTAGATACTAAAAGATTTTATGGACCGGCCGTTTGATCCAGCCCATTATTAAGGAGATACAATAAAAGTAATATAAAGGTTAAGCCCAATGACTATAAGACTTAATAGTAAAGGTCCACTAGGCTAATTAAATGGATGGGCCCAATCGGTCTGGCCCAATGAAAGAAATATCAAGCCCCAACAATCATATTAATGTTATTTTATCTATATTAATTTACTGTAAGCATTAGACTAATTAAAGCTTGATCAGCTCGACTCACCTTGTAAGTTAGATGAATCAGCTTTGAATATAGATATTCAAATGGAGGGAGCGAGGGAGGGAGGGACGGAGGGAGGGAGGGAGGTTGGGGGGGGGGGGGAGAGAATCCGGCCACTCTCGTGTTAGTTGATAATTAAAACCTTGTTTATTATAGGTTTAATATAGATTTTTTCTTTCAAAAAATAAAAATAAAATTAGGTCATAATTATGAGACAACTTAAAATTTCCGACCTTTTTATTGAACTTCACAGGATACTTTAATTTTTATATCCAAAATAAAAATAAAAATATAGTTTTTTAAGCCGATGCTTTATATATTTGTCCCTAAAAAGAAGGTCAATTTTTTTAATTTATGATCCCTCAAAATGACAGCCTGCCCACTTAAGAATTAAATCTATCGAATCTCATTCTCTTAAGGAACAAGCAGTTTCAAATTTAAAATTTGAAGGAAAATACTATGTTAACTAGCACTAATAAGTAATAAGATACTTATTAATTTCTACTTGATATATATTTATATAGTTGTGGCTCTTTAGGCGGTTAGGTTAGGTCTCCTCGTTGGATTGAGGTAGCTTCACTCAAAATTAAAGCTCGAACGTGATAAAAAGCAAACTTTAACAGTAGTGGAGTTTGAAAATGGGTTGAATGCATATATATGGGCTTGACTTTGGTGTACCCAAATTAATAATGCTTTCCTTAGCAGGAGAATTTCAAGTCTACTGTTGGCCTGTGATCCACGGCATGCAACACACACACACACACACACACACACACACACACGTACACGTATTGTGGCTGGTGCTGATCACTGCTCATCTACAGTGTTTCCTTCTTTTCTATGTTACTTTTTTTTTCGGTAATACCGATATTGTTTTGTTTATAATAATGACGAAATGGAGCAGAAATAATGGGGATAAATCTGGTATTTTGTCGTCTTTGGAAAAAGTTCAACTAATGTTAACTAGCTAGTTTGGAAATTTACAAAATTGGACGTATATATGTTGTCTGTCCCCTCCCTGAATAAGCACGTGAGTAATGTAAACTAAACTAATGGCATGGTCATGGGCATTAGCGGATTTAACGGCTATTCCCCATCCCATAACTGAAAACCAATTATATATATATATATATATATATATATATATATATATATATATGATGACGACTAGTAATTTTTTTTTGTGCTAAATAACGACTAGTATTTTTGTACCTCTTTTTTGGGTTTTTGTGTGACCGTGTGAGCTTGTGAAATTATAATCCTACAACTGCTACCAGTATTAGTTAGTATATGTACGTATTCCGTAGAAAAGATGAGCCTTAACCTCTATATATTCTATTTTATTTCCTTTTTTTTTGGTTTTTTTAAAGAAAAGAATGTGTTAAGCAGCTTCTGTTTTCTGTAGTTCCATTTATTTTTGTCTCCAACTAGTATTAGTTAAGGAGAAAGTGAATCATTACTGACAGATTTGGGAATAAAGAAATAAGATAGTTAGTTGTCTAAAAGGCCATTAGTATGGTATTTGAGTTATAGTAGTCCTTGAAAAGTATATATACGATCCATACTTGTCAAAAAGGTGGTCATAGGATCCCAATTAATATGAATGAATTCATGCTTTAGTTAGTCCAACCAACCAACAGAGCCAGGCCAGGAACCAGTGGTGCGGTGGTGCATGCTCACAGATCATATTAATTATCTATAAAATAAATTAATACTCACTCATTTTCAAACAAAAGTCTCATTTTTAAAAATTTAAGAATATAATATAATATGATGATAAATTTGGCAAAATTATACGTTCTATATATAAACTATTTTTACATATATATATATATATATATATATATATATATATATATATATATATATCCCACTCTTGATTAATTATTAGTAGTGTAGTATATATAGGAGTATAATAATAATTAGATGAATCATGTTTAAGAGATCCGTTCTTAGCGCATCGTCTTGGGACATGAAACATCCCGTGACCATGGTGGATGCAGCAGCATCAACAAAAAGCTGATCGAGAACACAAGAAAGTAGGATTAGGTGGAATGGAATATATAAAACAACCATTAATATATCTTATTAATTATATTCTAATTTTCTAAAAAAATAACCTGCCAGCCTTGTTCCCTTCACGGGAGATATCCCAACCCAAGACCATTCGTCCGAACTTGTATAATATATCGTAGTATTAGTAATATACATATAAATATGGCAATGATTTATTGAAAATGTTGATAATAATTTTGAGAAATACGTACATATATATTAATAATCTCCCTCGCTCCCAATTATTAGTAATAAAACAACTGTCACTAGCTAGCACTGGTGGTGGTGGTCAGGTGGTATTTCCAGTCTAATCTGATCTGAGCTGATGGACGTAGGACAGGGCATATGGCATGCATGGCATGGCGGGAAGGGTTGAAGTTCGAATCCGACCCTACATTGATTGCAATCATAACATAGTTATTGTAGGTAGAGACAACACCACTCTGTTGCAAGGGAATGTTAATTTAACCCTCTCAACGTCAAATATTTTACTACTACTATTTATGTGAAGTAATATATATATAATATATATATATATATATATATATATATATATATGTGTGTGTGTTTGTAGCAACCAGTTCAGAGGGTGGTACTGGTGTGCTATGCTTTTAACATATGTATCATGACATTGGTTCATGCATGGTCCACTCCACACACACACACACACACATATATATATATATATATATATATATATATATATATATATATATTGTACTACTGCTACCTCCCAGATAACACAAATGCTATCTTCTTTTCTTCCCAAATAAATAACATAAAAATAATTAATATTCATTTAATTATGCCTCGGCCTTTTTGACCAAAATAAAAACCTATGTAGAACATAACTCTAAGCTAGCTAGACAAATCAGCTATTAAACCTTTCTGCGCGTAATAAAAACTCATACTCCATTTGTCCAAAATTAATTGACATACAATTTTGTTTTGATTATGCTAGCTACACTGCTACTACATAAATTTTTAACTAATGTCAGAGTTATTATTAATATTTCTTTTAAATAAAGTGTCATTTATTAATGAAATATTAGCCTAGTGGTTAACATAATTAGGTCTTAGGTTTAATTCTTACTTAGGTAAGTTTATTTTCTTCTTTATGAAAGTGTATTTCCTATATATGAAGATTGTTTGATTGGTTATTGATACTGTAATAGTGAATGACGTATTTGATTATGAGATTATATTGTACTCTTTAAAATAAGTTAACAAAAAATAAAATAAAATAAAAATAAAATGTCATTTAAAAATGTGTATCTAATTTTGAAACAAAATATGCTCAATTTTAAATAGGTGAGAGACTACTTAGTGGCATTGCTTATGTTATGAATTAATTGCTTACCAATTTTGAACAGATGTTTTAGAAAGAACTTTTAATTAAAATGTTGATAATATTTTAGTAACAGTAGTTGTTTTAGTAACAGATGTTAATAATATGAATTTAATGGTATTTTTATATTTATTTTAATAACACATTAAAAATAAGTGATATTTATGGTTCTGAAAATTTTAAGGAGCACTATTTCCACATGTATTTTTTATATTTTTACATAATTCTTTCTCACTTGAAATTGAGACTCACTATATACTTATGTGTTCAAAAATACATATAAAAATATCGGTTCTCAAATTTTATTATTACTTTGACGTTATCAGGAGCATTATCAACATTCTTTTATGTTACTATCATTTATTATTCTGATGGGAATAAATATAAATATAAATATGAGAGTACTCCCTCCGTTCCTTAATATAAGTCGTTTTAGAATTGTATACAAGTATTAAGGAAATGATTGTCTAGTATTAAATATAATATTAATTATCTATATTACCTTTGTATTGAAAAAAGAGTGTGCTATTTATCGGACAAAAAATAGTGAGTGAACCAAAATTATATTTATTATTTAAGATAATATTAAAAATTAAATAATTAATATTTATTTAAAATTCTCAAAAAACATATATTAAAAAATAAAAACAATACTCTAAACTGATTTATATTAAGGAACCATGAGAGTTCTGATTTGATTGTTGTCCAATATCTAGAAGGCTTACCTGCCACCTATCTATGCAAGCGACCACACACTACTGCAAACTTTGCCCTCTGCTTTTGATGTTTGGGGCATCTATTAGTAATTCTCTTCTTTATTTTCATCGGGGCATCGATTTCAACACCCACAATAATGCATTCCCTTCAATTGACTAAAACTGTTACAGTATATATATATATATATATATATATATATATATATATATATATATATATATATCCTTACTGATAGGACAGTACATTACAAAATAAAGCGAAAAAGAGAGAGGTTAACTGTAAAATTAAGGAAAAAGTAACTATAATAATTCCTAATTATATAAACAACATCAATATCAATTCCTCTCTCTCCCCCTCTATGTATATTCTGTATTTGTGTAGCAGTATTTGGTTAAGAATAAATATCCACCATTATAATGGTTATCTTTTTGGTTCAATTAAATAGGAGAATAACGGGGATGCTAAATGTCAAATTATTATTATTATTATTATTTTGGCATGTGGCCCATTATCAAAGAAGGCTCATTAATTTTAAATTTATTCTCTTTTTGGGCATTTATTTTCACTTATCATGTTAAAAAAAAATTTAACCGCCCCGCCAACAACCACCCTTGACCTGACCTGCCCGTCATGCGTTAATTTTTCTCCATGAAACAATTAGCAAATCAACTTTATCGTCAGAACAATTTATACCAATATTTCATAAATAATTTAACTCTAAATATGAGAATTTATTAGTGAAATATCTAAAAGAAAATGAACAGAAAGATAAGAATAAGTATATACAACAAGGTTTTTTTTGAGTGATGGGGAGAAGAGTATGGGAAATTTACTTTAATACCATAGGCTACCCTAATTGATCTATAACTTCTCACAAGGCCAGCTTAGTCACTTACTGCTAGTAATGTACGAAGATTTCGTTGCATGATCTTCCAAACCTTCCATCTTCTAGTTGTTTTTCGAAAGAGAAAAAGATCGAGTAGAAATATTACAAGTACGCTCTCCAGAAGATTTGTTCAGAGTTGTTTCACTTTTACTTTAATTTCCATTGTGATTAAAGTCGCATGTATTGGCATCATCAAATGAAATTGCCATGCCTATCTATACGCTAAGCTTAATTCCTCCATGAAATTACTGGGATTATAGGTAATTACGTACGTACACCAGTGTTAGATATATAAATTTATGTGTCATATATAATTATATTATTTTGAGTATATAACTTGTGACTATATACTTGTATGATAAAATAATTATATCAAAACATGCACTAGCTTATAACAAATTATTTGACAAAACCTAAAATTGAGACCCGTATTCTATTACACCAAATCAGTCAATTTGGGCCACCACCGTCCACAAAACCTATCTCCCCTTTCAAAAACACACATCCGCCACCCTCCGTTAGGCCTTCTTCTAGAAGACGTATGCGAGTTTAAGATGTTGAAAATAGTTGGGTTATGATGATTGAGTTTTGACCGACCGGTTACCTTATATTTTTATCCACGTACGGTTACAATTATGCAAATGTAGGGCTCCCAATGTTTCCACTGATGCATCTGGTATACATCTAAATTACTTGCATACATGATTCAGAAGAACGTGTAATAGATATACATACGTGTATATATATATATATATATATATATATATATATATATATATTCTCTATTATAAGTTGGTACATATATAATTGCACCAAGTCAATTGTGTACAAATATTACACCATTGTTCAACCCCCCTTTAATTAGAGAACACTTCGTTAAAATAGAAAGTGATGTAGATAGTTCTCTCTCTCTCTCTCTCTGATCTCTCTCTATATATTTGCCTGCCTGCCTCTGTCTTTATCTGAGCTCGATAAGATTAGGAGTTTGAATGTTGCATGCATGTTTAACGTGCTTCATGTACGTATACACAAAGATGACTTGTATGTGAAAGGAATCATTTCAATAGTTACGTACGTAGCAGCCTTTTGTTGTTTAGAGTCCGGCCCAAATCATATATATACATATATCTCAATTATTAATTAAGTGATCATTTTTGGATTAACTACATTCACTTTTCTAACCATTTACTCAGTTTAATTCATATACTCCAGTATAGATTACTGTGTACAAACAAAACATGCATCATACCCTTTTAACCGTGTTTGCTATAAAGCTCGATCGCAGTTTTTATTTTATAAGTTGCATGATTCGAGTATTGAACATGTTTTACAACTGATAATGCAGCATATATGGAGCATTAACTATATATTGATAAGTGGCCATTAACTTCACATTAATCATGTATAGTATAGTATGCACATACGTGACAAAAAATAGCTGCTGACGGAGGAAACTAGACTACTGTGGGAAGAGGGGGATATATATATATATATATATATATATATATATATATATATATATATATATATATGTATACCCTTGAATTCCAATCCTATTTCTTTAAGAAGAGAGTCCATGCAATAGACTATGACAGTCAAAAGGCATTCCGCTAGCTAAAATACAATTTTGGTCATAGAGCTCGTTTGTTTCACTCTTTAAAGATGATAAATAAGCAGAAGCAGTAAATATAAATACACATACATATAATCAGTCCCTAGCTAGCTATATACCTTGCTCTCTCTCTCTCTCTCTATATATATATATATATGTATATGTTTCTTCCTTCCTAATTAAGGATTAATGGTGTCGGGGCCGGGCGATTAAAACAACAATCTGTCATAAGACTAAGTTAAGGGGTATCCTTTTCTTTAGGTCTAATTAAATTAGTTAAGGGAAAACCAACATTCCATCCTTAAACCGTAGAAGTATAGTATTCTACAACTGAAATATAATTAGATTAAAGGATTTTTGACTTTGGGACTAGCATGGTCTCAGGACGAAGACTTGGGGTCGCCATTATGCAATAATGTTGCCACCTAGCTTAGGTTGGAAGCCATCCCAGTCCGGCCGGCCGGCCAATCGAGTTAACACCTAACATGAGAGCAGCCTATAATTAATTAATCAAGGTGCATCATGTTTACGAATATTAATTTGGTCAGTTATTTAAAAACTTCATCCCTCCCATAATATATAAAGTTTTAGATCATCCCAAATTATTTAATGTTTTATATAATCTAGGACAAAATTTTCAAAATTACCCTAATGAGAAAATATTACAGATGAGAGATAGTTTGAGATAAGTATATGATAAAAGGTATTATAGACAATTTAATACTATATTTAATGTTATATAATTATTTTCTTAATTCTTATATACAATTTTAAAACGTCATATATTATGTGACAAAAAGAATGATTTTTTTTTATTATATATGATAAATAGTAAAATCATATATGCAATGTGTCTGATCGTAGTAATGTATATAGCTAGCTAGCTCACTTCAAGAGACACTTGCAATTGGATTTATTGTGGAAGTTGCTGGTTCTAAAGTAAGTGCACTGTACAGTTTCCGACAGTAAAGATTTGTTTGGGAAAAAGTTATTATTACTTTTGCAGCATTATTTACCTTTTTGAAATCTTCATCACACTTTTCAATAGGTTGCAGTAATGTGCTCCTCTTCAATACTATAAATTACACTTTTTGAAAGATAAATAAATCTTTATTTACACTTAAAGTGTGTTAATAATTATTTGCCATTTGCTGATCGATATATATATGTACAAACTATTGTACGCGTTTGGTTATTTGGAATCTCATTTTATTAAAAGTTAAGTTGGTTTTTATATCAAAAATCTTCTATCCATATGAAAAATCACATTTCACTAATCAAATTTCATTAAATGAGAAAGAAATAAACTTACAAGTCTTTAACAAAGAAAAATAAACTTCCCATAATGAGAAATAAACTTAGTTAAGTGAGTACCTCAATCTTAATTACTAACCTAATGATGGACGAAATAAGCTTAATTAATTAACTATTATTGTGTACGGATATGTATTCGTCCGAAAATAATTAAAAAACTGGTGGATACAAACACCGGAGATATGAATAAAAATGGCTCTAATCTATCATCTATCTTGGGATTTTTGTCTACTTATTTTATTTTGGGTGGGTTACAAATTAAAGGAAAACAATATAATTCATCTCGAGTCGAGTCGAGTGTGTCACTGAGCCAGAGAAAGCTGAAGCTTCTCCATAGATGGAGATTAATTAAGCTATAGAAACATGCGTTTATGCTTCACGCGCTCACAAACAATTTTACACACGTCATCATCTAGAAGTATGCCAGTAAAAGGGAGCGAGCGAGCTTGACATCTGGGTCCCTAATTTGTTAGAGTCAAATTTTGCCCCACTTAATTCCTTTGAATTTGAAAAGGACTTGTTGATGTTCTACCGGCCCATTTAAAATTAAAACACAAACAAAGAAAAGAAAAGAGACTTTTGATGATGATGATACGAATCAGCACGTATGAATTATTTATAATTTCATCAACAATTTATGTATTAGTAGATTTTAGCAGCTACTAACAAACAAACAATTAAGTTAAACAAACAAACAGAATACTATATATATATATATATATATATAGAGAGAGAGAGAGAGAGAGAGAGAGAGGAAATTCTCGTCGTCCACACTATGTGTATTAATTAATACTATCAAGACTTGTGTGTAACCCAATGACTATAGTTTATATATATAGCTAGCTAGTGTTGTGCTTATTATAGTATATAATTAGGGAAAAAGCACATTTATCTATTGTGGTTATAATGTTTTAAGCTATTAGTCACTGTATTTTTAAAATATTTAATTAGCTAATTGTACTTTTTTAAAATATTCAATCAAGTAATTTCATCCAATTTTGCTAACGGACGTTAAAAATGGGAGGGGGGAACACCTTTACCCCACTGTGCTTTTAAAATATTCAATTAGCTCACTGTACTTTTTAAAAATGCTCAATCAAGCAATTCTGTCTAATTTTGCTCACGGACATTAAAAAATTGGGCCAATTTTCCTACATGATTTTAAATAATAAAATATAAATTGGGCCAATTTTGCTCACGGACGTCATTTGTATTATTTAATATTATTTAAATGGGGATGAATAATATAAGAATTGAATGTAAAAATATTATTTTATATAATATTTATGTCATGTACGTAATTTAAGAGAATATTTAAAGATTTTAAATTTTATTAACATATCCAATATAATTTCAATAACATTTGTTTTATTATGATAAATGATAATAATAAAATTTAAATTTCTTAATTTTTTTCTTAAATTATCTACTATA
>CM029014.1:237329135-237420828 GCA_016801055.1 Panax notoginseng
TGCAATATGAACTGTTGTTAAATATCTTTGGCCTGTAATGAAAAGATGAACTGGTGATGAATATCTTTGGCCCATAGTGCAAAGATGACCTGTGGTTGAATATCTTGGCCAGTAGTGTAAAAGATGAATTGTTGATGAATATCTTTGCCCGTAGTGCAAAGATGACATGTTGTTGAACATCTTTGGCCAGTAGTGCAAAGATGAACAGTGTTGAGATGAACATGACCAACTGGTGATACAAATGAATATCTTTGGCCGTAGTGCAAAGATGAAGTTATTAGTATGATTATGAACAGGAAATGTGATTTGGTTAATCATGATCTTTGATGTTTCAGGTAAAAGATAGGTATGAAAAATTATCTTCTTCCTGGATGAGAAGAGGAATTTAGAACTACAGTTATGATTATGAGTTATTCATATGATTGTGGACCAGAATTATTGATTGATGTTACAGGGATAAAATATTGTTGGTGGATTTTTAACATGGAGAAGATAATAGACTTTATAGTCTATTTGACTCTTCTAATGGATTGCTCGTTCCACTGCAACTATGGTTGAAATTTTTATCATTTACCATATGTTCTAAATCTCTGATTTATTATTGATGAAGGCTATTGATAATTTAATTATCTTTAGTCATGATATTCTTTACTGAGCTAGTTGTGCTCACCCTTTTGCTTCACAATTCTTTCAGGTTATAAGAGTGTAGTTGGGTCGAGCGGGGTAACGGGAAAATAGAACGGTGGTCTCTAGCTGTGGATGTTCTCCCGAAGCAGTATAGAAAAGTTTATTTAGTAGTTTTATTTGGTGAATCCAATAGGGTAAGGTGTACCCAACGTTGGAAGGGTGTTTTGCCACTATCATACAAGATGTCTAACGACATACAAACTCGTGTCATCATAAGACAGAGATGTACTCATCCACTTGCTGAGTATATATACGAGCACTACCTATATTATCTTGGTGTTTGTTTGAAGTATAATTCTTAATTAGAGACAGTAGAGATAATGATATGTCAAGAGAAGACTCACCATTGGGAAGAATATGATAGTAATCTTCTCATTTTTCTTTGGGGTCTATTGGGTCAACCAAGGATAATTCTGTGGCCATATGATATCTATCATAACCTAGACGCATGGCCTCCCATGTACGAAGGTTTCCTTGAGCACTTCCCAAATATTCTAATTTCTAAAACAATTTTTGACTATACCTTTATGTAAGGTGTCATTGTGAGGTGATGTCCACGGTTGGAACATGAGTCACATTTGATATATATTTGTATCCAAACTCACAGCATATGTGTTGTTGTATTTTGCACGACAATTGTTGTAATAAAGTTGTAGTTATTTTCTGTACTATGTATTTAGCGACTCAGAATAGGTTGGATGAATAAACCTATTTTGGAGTTGTCACAGATAGGCTTTCTCTTGTTGTGAGAAAGATACTTATGGCCCCGAAACAGGATGAGTACCCTCAAAGAAATAATATCTTCAAAACCCGATGCACTGTTCATGGGAAGGTATGTGATTCAATTATTGATAGTGGCAACACTAAAAATATTGTGTCTAGGTTAATGGTTAACAAGTTGGGACTGTCTAGGTTAATGGTGGAGGAGAGCGTTAATGGTGGAGGAGGGCGGAGGAGAAGACTGACAAGGGCGGAGAAGGCGTGGTTTTTATTAAGGAAAGAGAAGGTGTGCTATATAATTTACTTATTAATTACTTAATTTAATAAGTAAATCAATACTAATCCCCTAAATTAAGGAATCCTAATTGCATACTAATTTCCTAAATTAAGGAATTCTAATTGCACTAATATTATAAATAAATATAAAAGTGTATTAATTATGTAAATATTTTATGAGTGCACTATTGTTGTAATTATTTTTAAAAATATAATAGAATATATAATTGACAATAAGTCTAGGCACATATTTTTTGGACAGGTTTTTTGGACCGGTCCAAAATTTGCTTCTTTTTTTTTTGACTCCCAAAAAATGTATAGTATTTATTCTAAATAGAATTTTTACAGAATTCAGTGATTTATGAATAAATTGGATACATATAAAAAATAGTATTGTACAGTCTGTACGACACTATTTTTTATATGTATCCAAATTATACCTAAATTACTGAATTCTGTAAAAATTTCAGTTAGAATAAATACTATATATTTTTTGAGAGTCAAAGCAAAAAAAAAAACCAAATTTTGGATCGGTCCAAAAAACCTGTCCAAAAAAGCTGTTTGTAGAACCACTAAAAAAAAAACAACCCAAATTGCACATACACTGCTCTAGATTTAAAAACAAAGGTCATGTTTATTTTTAAAGATAACATTTGAAATTGAAATATTAATTTTAAGTCTGTTGTTGAGACTATTAATCTTGAGTAGGAGAGAGCAAGAACGTATTCCGCTATCGAAACCGCACACAAAACCGCAAAAACCATACCAAAGAAGCCGCGTCAATGGTTCCGATGATGTATTGTGGTTTTTTCAATAGAAACCGCACTCCTTACGGTTGTGATTGCGGTATTGGTATAGAAATTGCACCCGTTTAAAGTTCTAAGTCTTTAATATTTCTCATAATTTCATGTATGTTTTAGAGTTTTTAAGTTCTATTTAAATATGAATGTAAATTTAATTTTGGAATATGTAATTTTGCTTGACTTGAGACTTTAAGTTTGGAACAATGGTTGTTATTATACTAATGTATGCATCTTTTAATTTGAGGAATTAGAAGTTTTGAGTAGATTTGTGATTGGTTGTTAAGAATTTAACTTGTTGTAGTTGGGTATTATTTGTAGTGACAAACTAGCAATGTTTGAGATTTTTTTAGAATTTGAAAAGTATTATATGTTTAATATTTTTTAATTAGTTTTTGATCAAAAACCATGCCATTTGAAACTCCACTGCTTTCTTAAAAATTGCATCACACAAATTCAAGCAATTTCATGTTGCGGTTTCTGATTTAAGCAATCATATCAAAGCGGTTTTATGTGAAGTTTTTGTTCGGAACCGCACAATCCGCACCCCTAGTCTTAGGATGATAAAATGACTCAAAAAGATAGATTATTTAATATCATGTCCAACCATATATTATAATTCCTACTATTTTGGATTAAAAATTTGCAGACAAAATTAATCTTTATCTTTGTTTAAAATGATTGTTGTATCGTATTCTATTGTTCTATAATCAAACTGACGAGAATATAATATTTTTTTTATTATTGGTAAAGGAATAACAGTCTAAACGGTAAATTTTTATCCAGTCTTTTAAGTAATCCTAGACAAAATAAACATAACATTAAATTATTTTATGTTATCATATGAATAATCTCATTAAAAAAACATGTACCTATGATTATTTAATTTTAAAATTAGTAGTCTTGAATTTATAAATTTATATGAATATAATTTCGAAATTATAATATTTGCAAACAAACATAAATATAAAAATTATTATCTTTTCTTGGCCCCTATAGTGTTTCGAGTGAGAATCGGATTCAAGATCTCCAAGTTGAGTATTGATCTCAACTTCTTTCTTAAATCATTAAGGCAACCGACAGGATTCATTAGTAGATATTTATTAGCACTGAAATGATAAAATTTCTATATGAAACTATAAATATAGAAATCGTTCGATCCGTATATAATCGACCGAGTATTCTTGTAACGTTGGTTATAATTCAGTATGAATGGGATAGACTTTCCTTGAATGAGGGTATCTCCTCGTTTCAAGTATTGTAGTTTGAATAATAAATATTATCCTCCTTTCAAGTATTGTATTAATTTGAATAATAATTTTTATTATTTGTTGTACGACAGTCCAACTCTGCTGCTTCTGCTGCTGCTACTGCTACGTTTCTATCTGCATTTGAGGGCTCCACAACCATGCTCATGAAGATTCCTGCTGCCAAGCAGCGACACCCAACTTCAATTATTGATCATTCGAAATTTCAGTGTTTTTATATTTTCTATTTTTATTAAAATTTATTCGTATAAATCAAATGAACATACAATATATATATATATATATATATATATATATATATATATATATGTGTGTGTGTGTGATGTTGGTACAAACACAAAATAATGTTTAATAAATTATATTGAAACATTGTTATTTAATAGAATAAAATCAATTAAATTAATAATTACATTATGTACTTACATGAATTAAAAGAATACATCTTGTATGTATCGATTTCCGTTGTGAAAATTTTTAATTATTTCTTTCAATCTAAAGATGAATATTATTCTTACGAGGAGAAGCCACCTAAAGAATTAAAATAGAATTAATATTGTAACAAATACCAGAATCATTTGATCTCCGAAAGCAGCGGTAGTGTTTTAAAGAAAGCATTTAATTTCTGGCCTTAATTATCGATCGCATCGCATCGCATCGCATCGGACTCACGGCACGGTTGATATTCTTTCTAATCTAGCTTTAGCTTTTGGAGATAACTCCCCTGGACCCTTATTATTGTTAAGCTTATACTACTACTTAATTTAGATTTTAGACGTACGTGTGATTATAAGTTTAATTAGTTATTGTTGTGTAGAATGAACGAATGCAATTTCTTTTGATGACACCACGTCGACACAATATCCATAACTTTATCATTAATTAATTAATTATTATACTATATATCATCATTGTTAAACTAAACTAAACTAAATTAATTTAATATATAGCAGACCTATTAAGAAATTCTTAAAATTATAAATTTTGCAGATAATAATGGAAAGAAATATATATGAATCATCACCATTGAGGCAATCAATCAGATGAAACAACAATTAAATTATAAATGTACATGCATTCTCAATCTATCATTTTATTTTCCATCAAGCTTAGGAGAAGGAGGAAAATTTGACCCTTCAAGCGAGTGTAGGCCACAAGAATCCTATTCACTTTTTCAAGGAACAATCTCCTCTACTTAAAACGTTATCTTGAGTTGGACAAGAAAATTTGTGTTCACATACGAGTCTCCTTTATGTCAATATTTTCCCCTCCACCAAAGACTACTTCCTTTTTATTGTTTGATAGTCACAATATTCTCCTTTATGTTAATATTTATAAATTTTCCCACAAGACTTCTTTTTTTATAGAATGGTGGAAGTATATGTATATGTATAGAACTATAATGCACTCCTTTAATTAGTGTGCCAAGTTCTTGAATCCTACGACTTTTAAGATTTTTTTTTAATTTTCCTACATAGCTGGAAATTAAACTTAGCTTTTATTATACTCCATATAATTAACTGATGAAATAATAATGGCTTGTCTTCTAATTAAGTCATTATGGACAAGTTGTAGGACTATATATATTGAGAATAGGGACATAACCCATATGCTGCTTTATCTATTGGTTTGTTCACTTGACAATTACTGTAAAATGGAGTAGTCTATTAATTAGGAGAATCATCTGGTAATTAATAATTAATTTACAAAACATACAACTCGCTAGCTAGCTAGCTCCACCACTAAAATAGAGCAGAAAGAGTGCAACTAGCTAGATAGGTGGGGAAGATTATATATATATATACACACACACACACACATAGAAGTACGTACGTAGCTAGTTTCTAATTAATATATATCTCATATATACTTGGTGAGGTTTTAATTTGTGGACTCATATATATAAGCAAGCGCGCATCAAATCAATTGTGCAGATAATTCCATCAGAAGCGACGAAAATGGCAGAAGCTAAAGAAAAGGAAGAGATCGAGAGAGAGAAGCAGGTGGTGGGAGTGTTTCTTCGTGAGGAAGAATCGGTGGATACGAGAAAAAGAATCCAACCATGGACAAAGCAGATCACATTGAGAGGAGTCATATCCAGCATTGTGATAGGGAGCATTTACAGTGTTATAGCCATGAAACTAAACCTCACCACCGGGATCACTCCTAATCTGAATGTCTCTGCTGCCCTTCTTGCGTTTGTGTTCATACGTACTTGGACAAAGATGCTCCAAAAGCTTGGAATCACTTCAACTCCATTCACTCGCCAGGAGAATACTATGATACAAACATGTTCTGTTGCATGCTATAGCATTGCTGTTGGAGGTAGTAGATTTGACTCTAATTTATTAAAGTTTTGCATGCTTAGCAAATCTCTATTCGAACTTAATTGTATTTTCTTATAGCAGTACAAGTTATTAAAAACTACAGGTGGATTTGGATCTTATCTTCTGGGATTAAACAAGAAGACATATGAGCTAACAGGAGGGTCCGCACAAGGAAATCCTCCTGGGAGTTACAAGGAGCCAGGGATTGGTTGGATGACTGCCTTCCTATTCTTAGCTTGTTTTGTTGGTCTTTTCGCCTTGATTCCTCTGCGAAAGGTATATATATATATATATATATATATATATATACACACACACGCCCTTCTTTAATTTGGTGCACTTCCATTCCTAGTTTATTAACTTCTGTTTGGGTTTCCCACTTCAATTCACAGACAAATTTTGCATAGCACCCTGGAATTTTACATGGTATTTTTAATTATCTCTCCTCTATCTCTTTTGGTGCTGCCAATCAATACTAATTGTTTACTAGCAGAACTATGGACATAATAATAAGAGAAAGACCATAAGCAAATTTAGCAAAAATCATATCATAGACTAGATGATCTTAATCATCTATATATATCCACTAGCTAGTTTTATTTGTACTGCGAGGCTTTCGTATAGGCACACACTACTTGATGCATATCTGCTGAAGTATATTTGTCAGTGCATGTGGGATCAATATAGAATTTACCAAAGCCTTTAATTCGTCTGCAGATCTTGATTGTTGACTACAAACTGACCTTTCCAAGTGGAATGGCAACTGCTGTTCTTATCAACGGATTTCATACCAGGGGCGACGAATTGGCTAAGTACTTGATTCTCGTTTCACCTCTGTTATACAGTAAATGATAACATGTTTCTTATGGAGTTTTACGTAATCAAGCAAATGCCAATTACGAGGCCTAATTTGTAGTACTACTTTTTGATGAATTTTAACAGGAAACAAGTAGGAGGGTTTATGAGGTTCTTTTCATTCAGTTTCTTGTGGGGGTTTTTCCAATGGTTCTACACTGGGAAAGAAGGATGTGGATTCTCACAGTTCCCTACTTTTGGATTGGAAGCTTGGAAACAAACGTCTGTACGCTTTATATATATACATACATATCGTTATATGTCATGTTTTTCTAAATTTTTTTGTGCGTCTTATTGCTAGCTTCTTATTTGAGCTTGATTATTATTGATTCATGAACCAGTCCGTTTTGATGGTTTTGTGTAGATTCTTCTTTGATTTTAGCTTGACATATGTGGGAACCGGAATGATCTGTCCTCATATTGTCAACTTGTCTCTGCTTTTTGGAGCGTTGCTCTCATGGGGTCTAATGTGGCCACTTATCGGAAGGCTTAAAGGAGATTGGTTTCTTGCAGATTTACCTGAAAGTAGTATGAGGAGTCTAAATGGTTACAAGGTCACCATTATATTCTAATTAATACTCTCTCCCTCAGTTATATACATATGTGTACCAATATATATTAAAATTTTAAAATTTCTTGGCAGGCCTTTATCTCTATAGCCCTCATCCTGGGTGACGGGCTCTACAGTTTCATCAAAATACTGTATGTCACCTCCATGAGTATCCTAGGCAGAATGAAAAACAAGAACAACGATCCAGGTAAAATTGTTTCAAATAACCAAGTTGGATTCCCAGTTAACTTCATTTTTAAGTCCTTGACATATATATCTCCTACCCTACAGCAGCCGAAGATAATCAGAACAAAGCCATTGATGATCTAAAACAAAACGAAGTCTTCCTAAGAGAAACTATTCCCTTGTGGGTAGCAGTTGTTGGATACATAGTCTTTGGCATTATCACTGCAATTGGAGTTCCCTTCATATTCCCAGAACTCAAATGGTACTACGTCGTTGTAGCCTACATCTTCGCTCCATCTTTAGCCTTCTGCAACGCGTATGGATCTGGTTTGACAGATTTTAACATGGCTTATAATTACGGGAAAGTGGCTCTTTTCGTGCTCGCTGCATTGGCTGGAAAAGAGCATGGATTGGTGGCAGGGTTAGCTGGTTGTGGTCTAATCAAGTCTGTGGTTTCAGTTTCTTGCATTTTGATGCAAGATTTGAAAACAGGCCATCTCACTTTAACATCCCCAAGAGCAATGTTACTGAGCCAGGCCATTGGTACAGCTATAGGCTGTGTGGTGGCTCCTCTAAGCTTCTCAATGTTCTATAAGGCGTTTGATGTGGGAAATCCTGATGGGGAATTTAAGGCTCCTTATGCTGTAATATACAGAAACATGGCGATTCTCGGGGTTCAGGGCTTTTCAGCTTTGCCTGAACATTGTTTGGAGCTCTGCTATGGTTTTTTTGCATTTGCTATAGGGATAAATTTGGTGAAAGATGTATTGCCGAAGAGGATAGGAAAGTGGTTGCCGCTACCAATGGCAATGGGAGTTCCATTTCTGGTAGGTAGCTACTTTGCGATTGATATGTGTGTAGGAACATTGATTGTGTTTCTCTGGGAAAAGTTTAACCCAAAGAAGGCTGAGCTGATGGTTCCAGCAGTGGCATCGGGATTGATCTGCGGAGAAGGTCTTTGGATCCTTCCTTCCTCCATTCTTGCTTTGGCAAAGATAAAGCCCCCTATCTGCATGAAATTTTTGGCGGCTTAAATATTCCATAGAAACAACAATAGTTGATATGCTTGAGGAGATGAGTTGGTCTTGTAGGAGGTGTTCGAGTTCCCACAGATTGAGCCTCTAGAAAAATGCTGTCATAATCATAAATTAGGAATAAAATTCTCCCAAACCCCAAAAAAATAAAAAAAGTCGGGGGTTCTATACATGGTAGTGGCAATTAGTGGTTCTAAGCTGAGTGCGTGTTTGGGGTGGAATGCATTATTATTTCTTTCTCTCTTATCTATCTATCTAATCTACCTATGTAGATAATGAATATTAATGGATAAAGACAAAAGATCGTCAAAAAGTAATGGAGGAGAAACATGTGATGGATGAGGAGATTTTTCACCTCCTACAAGTATATACTTATATCATGACCTCCATACCAACCAAATTTAAAAAATAATCCTAGAATACATTAGTAACAGGAAAATGCATGCATGCTAGGTAAAAATGTTTTCTAGGTTGTACAATACAACATCAATGCACATGCACTGAAGAATAAAGCAATACAATTAAAACAAGTATTTGGTCGTCCATTTAATATGAAACGTGCAGAAGCATCTTATGAGAGAGATAAAAACCAATGCGACGGCCAGAAGTAACTAATAACCCTAAATCCAAATCAAAACTCAAATTAAAATAAACCCATAATGTTTTCAATGATTAGAACGAGAAGAGAACGGTAGATGTAGTTTACATTTCGGAGAAGAAGAAGAAGAAGAACAATTTAGTTGCAGGTTGTATTCGGAGAAGAATAACCGTGACAATTGAAAGAGAGGAGAAAAAAAAAAAACCCTAACAAGAGAATCGATACACACGTTTAAAACGACCTTCTTTTAAATAGTATTTTTAGATAAAGAAAAAAATGTCCCAAAATAACTCCATTTTGACACCTACTACTATATACATTTTCTGTGGAATTCCATTTTCCCCGTTCTATTAATACTATAACACAACTTCAGAGGGTTTGTTTGTTGTGAAATGTGACATGAGAATTTACTTATAAAGTTTCTCCATTGGTAAATGTTGGAAAAAATAGCAGTAGCACTAGCAATAACAATACCAATAGCAGCTTAATAACAGTGCAGTAGCAGCTTATTAACAAGACTAACAAATCAGAAAATTAGAACAACTTAGCTGGTATATAGAAGAAGCCGAGGCGTAGCAAATCTACTGTCCTAAAAAGTGATTCCGCCCTCACTGGTTATATGAACCGGTACAGTTGAGCTCCACGGCGTTCACTCTCCAGGATTCAACGGCAAGCCTTCGATTGCGTGTACTCGCAGAAGAAGGCTATGGACTTGTCTTTATGAATTGCCCAGAATAGAACAAAAATTAGAATAGGAGAAGGAAGAGTGTTCTTTTTCTGTGATATTGTTGTATATAAAGAGAGCATACGAAATTGTTATTTATAGACAAAGAAGAAGAGGAACGCTGGAAAGCAACGGAAAGAAGAAGAAGATGAGTAACGTAAAAAGGAACGTTGCTATAATAAATAACTGAGTGCAACCGCGCAAAAGCATAATTTTCGGGATTGGCACCCCCCCTTGCGCGGACGTATCGTGCGCACACATGCGCTAAGATTTTTTAATAAAGTCCGAAAATCAAGCTTGGACTCGCCCAATTTCTTAATAGTCCTCGTGTGCGAGCCCATCTCTCTTTTCTCAACCATATTACAAAGCATAAGCCAACATGAACTAATACCCAAAGAATTTTTTCATAATAAATGATATGGGACCTTGAAAAAACATGTATTTTGGAGCATAACCAACACTAAATACTAAAAATAACAAAGAAAAAGGTTAGTAGATCATCCACAACTGAACAAAAAGCCACCAACCAATGGCGAGAGCCTTGTGTTCCTCCTCCACAGGCACAGGCTCTGCAGCCGCGCCAATCACCTCTTCCAGCTGCATAAGTCGTCGTTTATCCAAAACCAAATTCAACCCCGCAGCTCACGTCAGCAACGCCCACCCAATGCCCGAGCACTCCCTCCCCCATCCGTCGCTCGAAGTCGTCGGCGGAGGTCTCAACTCATTCCTCCGGGCACTTAAAACCTTGAACCGCCCCTACGATCCGTATCCGGTGATTGGATGGAACCGCCACCTGGAGACCATATTCGCCGCCTTCTTCCGCTCCCTTCCCGACGTCAGATTCCGACGTCAGTGTCTGAGGACCAAGGACGATGGTTCCGTTGCTCTCGACTGGGTCTCCGGCGACGATACACAATTGCCTCCCCACTCTCCAGTCCTCATCCTGCTGGTGCGTATTCCTCGATTCTTCCTTCACTTACACACCCTTGGCCGCTGTTCAAATATCATTGCACTTATGGATTACAATTTTAATCATTTGCACACAAGTACTTGTAAATTATACTACCTACCTGTAATTATACAGTCTGTTACAAAGTTCGAGATACATTTTTAAAACAAAGTATAAGTTTCATGATTTCAAATGTACCGTCAGGATTAGAAAAGAACTTAATAGGGATGCTAAAAATGATAATAACAAAGTAATGGTTAATCAGGAACTTCATGCTACTTTATAATTTTACAAATTTACTATCTTTTCTTGGAACAGACTAAAACCAAAAATATAATTTTAATTTTGGAGTGGAGGGAGGATATGTTAGTGAATAAATTAGGAGGGGCTTACCATAATAAATGCCATAGTTGAATAATGCAGCCAGGTCTAACAGGGGGAAGTGGGGATACATATGTGAGGCATATGCTGTTGAGAGCAAGAAGCAAGGAATGGAGAGTTTTGGTGTTTAATAGCCGTGGCTGTGGTGACAGCCCTGTGACTACATCCCAGGTGTACTATACTCGATTCATTCTCCAGTTGCTTTTCAATCTATTCTTCATGAGATGTAATTTCTCTTTAAAGTCAAATAATTAACAACCTCAAACTGGTAACTTTGAATGCAATTTAACCAGCTTTAATACTCTAATTCATTATGGCTGTGTGCCTTACTGCCTGTCTTGGAATGCCAAGTCTGATATTGATTTGCAGGGCACTGGTGGTACTTTACTACGTGTGCTGGTATGCGCATTTTTGTTAATTGCTGGAGCGTTTTTGCATCAAGGAGAGAAATTTTGCGTTTGAAGTGTTATGAAACTTAGACTTGATATGGTGAAATTTTGTTTGTACTTACTATTTTGCAGTTCTATTCAGCTTCCTTTACAGAAGATCTTCGTGAAGTAGTCACATATGTGGGCATTCGGTATCCAGAAGCCAAACTATATGCTGCTGGTTGGTCTCTTGGGGCAAATATTCTTGTTCGATACTTGGGTCAGGTGGGATCACTGTATTATTAAAGTATGGGTTTGTTATATTCGAATGTCTAATTTACTAGGTTTCCTGCTTATGTGGATAGGTCAATCTACATAGTTTTGGTTGGATTAGTTAAATCGACATTTCATGTCTTTGTCGATGAGACCATCTTCAACATACTCTAATTGTATGCTTTCATATATTACCTCAGTTCGGAAGTGGTAGTCCTACCTTTTTTGTCGACTTTAATTTTAATATCGAATATTATGTTTTGTGCATCGTACGACACACTTCTAGCCATTGTTGTCCTCTTTCCCGCACGAGTAGGCTGGTCTTTCTGATACTAAGGTGTCAAGGTGGTCAATCCTGACCTGTCTAGAAATGAAGAAAATATCCAGAAGCCTCTTTAGTTAGATTCTCTTTAAGAGCTTATAATTTTTTTCAATAATTCTTTTTCTACTGATAATGCTTACTATTTCTTGTTTAGAATTGAGAAAAAATATATCATCCAAAATATAATATCTAAGATTGTCTTTCACAAACCTTAATTTTTTGGGGAGAAAAGTCAACAAAAATAGAACTCTCATTTCTCGACCGAGGGATTACTATACTGCAAATATTTTGTTCGATACTTGGGCAGGTTAGATTAATAATTCCTATATATAGTTTATGTTTTCGAATGTCGGATTTAATAGATCTTCTGTTTATTTACACCGTTTGATTTGATTTATTGATTAATTACATCAACAATTCATGTCCTTGTGGAAACCATCTTTACATACACTAATGGTATGTTTTTATACTATAGATCAAATAGCCTCAAATTTTACATTGATTCAGCTGGTGATGTTTGGCTTTTTCTTGGGGGTCATACTTATTTAGTTTATTTTTTACCTATATTTGTGACTCCTTATATGGCCTTACTTATCAGACTAGTAAGTACTTGCCCTTTGCAGTACGAGTTCTGTTATTACTGAAAATCCCCATCTACGAGTCCATTAACCTCCTAATCCCCAAAAATCTCTGGTATTCCGTAAATTTTACATTTAAAAAAACCGTCTTCACCAATTTTGTCTGTAAACTATGATGAAATTAAGAAGCAAGATAAACATGATGTGCGAAGGAGAAAAGCGAGAAACTCTGAGAACATTTTCCTGCGGAAGCATTTACTTCAAAATACTGAGAACTTATTACGTCACTGCTTTGTAATTCTAAGTGTGGTTGCAGGAATCTCATACTTGCCCTCTTTCTGGTGCTGTGTCCTTGTGTAATCCTTTCAATTTGGTCACTGCAGATGAGGACTTTCATAAGGGCTTTAACAATGTCTATGACAAAGCTCTTGCAAATTCGCTCCGCAAAATTTTCAAGAAGTAGTACCATGATGATAATGTTTTTTCTAATCTTCTATTATGACCTTATACTTGGGATCTCTCTATGTAGTTTACATTAAATAGAATCTCTTGTCTTCGTAGGCATTCTCTTCTGTTTGAAGACATGGGAGGTGATTATAATATTCCACTGGCTGCCAATGCGAAGACTGTCAGGGAATTTGATGAAGGAATAACTCGAGGTATGCATTGTTCTATACGGACTATAAAATTGTTCCTTTATCACTTGTATGCGTCCTACTTACAGCATTTATTATGGCACCTTACAGTTTCATTTGGTTTTAAGTCGGTGGATGACTACTATTCTTACTCGAGCAGTTCAAATTCTATAAAACACGTGTCCACACCTTTGCTTTGCATTCAGGTAAAAATCCTTCACTACTTATATTATTAAATATAAAGAATCTGAAGCTTGCAATCATGACTTGTATTAACTATAGTGGCCAAGTAAATGTTTGACTTCCTTGATGAGAATCATTATTTACAATTCCAGGTCTGGCAAAACCTCAAGTTTAAATTTCTCTATTTCTTTGCGCATTTAATTAATCTCTTTTAAACCCTTTTTCTGAATAAGTTTTGGGGTATTCATTTGAGAAAGTATGTATTTTGCCTGTTATGATGATAATCTCTTTAAGCTGTAGCTTTAATTGGAATAATACTTCATAGAAAAATATATTCGAAAGGTAAAACATGATTTACTAGAAATGAAGAAATGGATGATTACACATGCTTCAGCTCTTGGTGACTCTTTCACGTGGGCTTGAAGGGTGGAATGTGGATTAATAAACTCTAATGAACGTTGCCATACTATGTTTCAACTTTCAATTGGTTTTACAGGCTGCAAATGATCCAATTGCTCCATCTAGAGGAATCCCTTATGAAGACATTAAGGTATGAGCCTCTTTTGTCTTGAGTCATGATTTATCTTTAACAGTTTCCCTTGGCACAAAATCATGGTATTATCTACATGCATTTTGTTCTTCTTAGCTAGTTATTGTTTGAGTCGGCCATCCTGCGTGGTTATGTTGAACTAAACAATTTGAGAATTTGGGTTGGAAGTGAAAGATTATTAGGTGGTTCCAACATTTTCAGTATTATATTCCTATCTTTTCCCCTTGTTATATTTATTAACACCGGGAAAAAAGTACTAAACAATTCTACTATTTATTCACTTCTAAAGAAACAAAGAACGTATATTAAACTTCATTCACTTTACTTCTGTGTGTATTTATATATTTTTTCTGTCTATCATTTATATTGTTCTCTTCCTACTTACTACCAGCTCTAATTTTTTTTTGACAAATTCTTCAACTATTCACCTATACGAATTTTAAGCTTGGTCATACCGATCTGTCCTTCTCAGTTTTACTAATGTCCTTTTTGATCTTCTGTTATTCATGTATCATCTTTGAGCTCAGTTAAATTTTTGTATCTTACTAGTGTGGTCCTCACCGTATATGAGAAAAATAATCTTAAAGTTTTTTTCTTTTTCTTTTTTTAATCGTATTACTTCAACTGTTGCTACCTCTTGCTTCCTGTAATTGCATATCAGTATATTACTCTCTTTGCACAAAAAGAGCCCCATTTCGGGGAAAGAAAAAAAAATCCCACAAAAAGTCCCTTTTTGTTGATAGTAGTATAAAAAAATACAATTTCTGCAAGCTTGCCATCATAATTATTATTTTAGGGTAAACATGAAGCATAAGTACATTCTTAATTTATGTAAATTTTGCAAATGGACTCTTGTCATGGAACAAAGGGAGTACTAGATATGCGTATCTAATGCCTATCTCTTATCCTTAATAGAACAACAATAGAAGCCGTAGTCCACTTCTTCCATTTCCGATCAGTACAATTGAACTCATTTCAGTCTTTCCAAAAGATAGCAAAATTGAAAACTATCAACCTTTTCTGTCTCACTGGTCACTACATCAATTTACTCATATTTTTCTAATAAAAACTGCTCTCCTTATTTTTATTTGGGTCCTCTAGAACGGGTGTGGAAATGTTTTCATTTCTTGTGCATACAGATTCTTTACAATTTAAATAACATGGCCACACACTAGCAATGATATGTGAAGATGAGCTAATGGGCATGTGCTGAATCACCTGCTGTTACTTCAGGAGAACCCAAAATGTTTATTGATAGTTACACCAAAAGGTGGACACTTGGGGTGGGTTGCAGGCACTGAGTCTCCCTGTGGAGCTCCTTGGACCGATCCTCTGGTGATGGATTTCCTGGAACATTTGGAAACTTTGCCATCTTGCCGCAAGTCAGAAAATGTAGAGCAATCTACAGAGCCGGTGGACCGCCTTAGCAGGCAAGATTGTTCAAATACTCACATTCCTATACATCCATGAAAGATGATTGTATTGTTGGTAACAACCAAAATTGTTATAGTTAGCTGGTGCCATCTAATTATTCTTTCCTGGTGCGGATCTGCTGAGATGATATTTTAGTTTTGTAGGAAGAATTCTTGTAGAAAATTGTGGTAAACAAAGGCTATTTCATGGGCACTGGGGAAAATTGTCACATAGTAGTCTGTCCCCTTGGTTCCAAAATAAGAATAAGAGATACATTTATAAAGGGCAATTGTTTTGTTGTCTATTGTAGTCTTAATATAAGATATTAGCTAAGAATTTAATTGTGATATTAGAAAAAAATTAATGACAAACGTAACGTATGTTGTGTAGAGAATAATAGAAGTGGATAAAATATATAGACTGTTGTGAGGATGCTTTAGCTAGACCTAAATTGGGTTGTAACAGTAACTGTAGAGCGAGTGTCTGCTCCATCTTGTATGTATGTATGTATGTATGTATGTATGTATTTATATTTGACTGCTCTTCTTGAGGAAGACAATCGTATGTTATTTTTATCATCCTCTTCTGAGCAAATCTATATTAAAGGGAAGGGCTTGGCTTGGTTTCATTTGGACGTATGACTGCATGCATACCCATGGCGGCCGTGTCCCAAAAAATAGAATTATAATACAGAGAAAAAAGAAATTCACCTGTTGTATGTCAGTGCGCTCCTCCCGACCATCGCAATCAATCCTCTTTCAGATTCCAAACATTATTGTATGGTGAACCGCCCCCCCACCCACCCACCCACCCAATGCAATGTTGTACTATTGCATATGCAAACAGAGACCTCCAACAACACACACATTTCTTAATTTCATGTGGATCTCATCTCATTAAATGTCCATCTGTGGTTAGCAGTGACAAATTATTTATATTTATGTTTAAATTATTTTTAATGAACGTGTTTAATCGTGTTAAACATGTCAATGTGTTGATTATATGACTTTAATCCATTTAAATTTTATGTTTTATAACACGAAATCCTTTTATTTTATATTGTGTTGGTATCGGATTGCATTGCATGTCAAAATTTGTGATCCCTATATATGTGCGACATGATACACCTAACTTAACAATCATACCTTAACCTAATTTCTGGTACCCTTGGCCGTGGGGATAGATATATGCTAATTAAACCACTAAATTGTTAATGTGGCTTGTACTTGGGCAGCAAATGTTTTCAGTTTTCTATATCAATCAATTTCTTAAGCCAAAATATTATACAAGCCAGTGTCCCAATTAATTTTTATTTAGTGGGACTCTTATTACCACCATTGTATACGACACTTGTCACTTAAATTTATTTAGGATAATTATTAATTGTAGTTTATTATTTGACTGGATTTAATTATAAATACGAAAATTTCTCAAAGATTCACATGTATATGACAATTGTAAGTTAACTTTAATTCCCACCAATGAACTGGTCTACATTTGTAAATTATTATTACGTCCAGTGTGTGTGGTTGTGGTTGTGGTTGTGGTTGTGAGAAAAAGAAAAGTCTTAGACGGAGGTGAAGATTGTCAATAAGATTTTGCCGATCTGCATCCCAAACTTCAGTTTCAATCTTTATCTTATATATGACACGTGTTACTTTTATTTAGAATATTATATATATATATATATATATATATATATATATACATACAAGATTACAAAAAAAATTAAAATTGAAAAAATATTTTTATTTTACAATTATGACATGCATGCACGACGTTCTTTGTTATTGGCTATTAATTTTTTATTATTTGCAAAATATTACTTCCACTAAATTCTTAACTAATATGAATAGTAGTAGTATATTTGAGAAGATATAAAATTGATCTCTCTAATTTTGAAACCAACCAACAACAAAGGATAGGATATAATTTGATCTTATTTCTTAGAAGACTGCGCTTTGGGGGCTAGGAGTTTGCACGTATCATGTCCATAAAACCGTGTGCATATGTCCAAACAAAATCCATCCATGTTCAGTTCTTGCTTGAGTACGTGGTCCTAATTAATTTCAGTATGTATATATATATTTTGACCAATAAATAAATACTAAACTTAATTAATATAGCTAGCTAGGAATTGAATAATATATATATATATATATTCCAAGCCTCCTGGATTGACTTTGTTTCTCCTTCCCCCTTGGAGAAATTACTACTGAAATTTTCGTTCTTTCTTTCTCGATCGTGATCATATACTTGTAACTTTTTCTTCACGTACGTACGCTCCATATCTATCCACGCACGACAGGATATTCCCCACATGCAACTTCTGTCATTCTTCTTCAGTCTTCATCATCTTTTTCTTTTTCTTTTTCCATATATATATATATATATATATATATATATATATATATATATTTGTAGAATATTGCATATCATATTTTGTCCCCACATGCACATCCTGGAGGGAATAGGAATGCATGTTTATCTACACATACATAGTGGCATATACAGTGCTGCATATACAACTAGTACTACTACTTCCAAGTAAGTTGATATATTGCATAGGTGTATCAATAATATATCCATCCTTGGATATACTATTATATGGAATACTACTATAAAGTTAAAAAGAGTTGTCCACTCCATTTTAGTCCTCATCATCATACCTTTCTTTTAAAAGCTAAACTTGCATGTGAATATACTGTTGCATATATATATATATATATATATATTTCTATATTTCAGATAGGGGTAGGGGTAGGGGTAGGGGTAGGAATATGATAATAGATGGAATTTATTATATATATGCGACATATCTTTTTATCTATTTATAAATAATTTTTTGAAGGCAGGGGAGAAACGCTGAATGTTGATTGCAGTTTGAAAAATCCTTCGATCGATGGACTCCAACAACATCATCTTAAAGAATTAATCCCATTACTCCAACAACTAAAATTAGTTTAGTACTATATAGTAGTATTAATTTGATGATATGGTACTCAATTATTTCTTAAAATTACAATTTCACACATAAATTCAGTTCAATCTAGGTTGAAAGAAAGCGAATTATACTGTCCTCCATAACATTATTGTGGCCCCTACCTTTCTAATGGCTCAAAAATATATATTTTTATTACTCATTTGATAAGGTCCCGGCCCCATTGGTCTTATCTAGATTGATCCACGTCTCTAAATTAAGAATATTGTTAGAGACACAAATTATTTTATAAATATTTTACAAATTGTTGATGTGGCATACTCCACCTCAATATATTGTGTGGGACCGAAGACTACATTGAAACAATTTGTTGATCAATACGCTGATGTGGAGTATGCCACATCAACAGTTTATAAAATATTTATAAAATAATTTGTGTATGTAGCACTACTCTTAAATTAAATTAATGAAACCTACATTTATGAAAGCAAAGCAAATTTCAAACCTTAATTAAGGATACGTTTGTTACATATACATAGTAATGTCCTAAGATTCTCACTTGAACAGAATAGTGTATCCGGATAATTTTAAAATACATAATAATATGAGATTATCACATATATTGAGATCATGATATTCAGATTAATTTCTTGGGAAAAAACAACCTTCATATTTTAATTACAAACAAAAATGTCTTTATACAAATTTACCAACCAAAAAACTCTCTCTCTCTCTCTCTCTGTATATTATATTCTATTTATTCTTCTTGTTGTTTTATTTTTCATTTATTTTTATTTTTTGATTTATCGACGTGTTTACTTTAATTAAACTAGCTCATTTCTTATACGTGCAAAGAATGTGACATTGTTTGTTGTTTTTTATTATGTTTAATTTTTTATCATTTTTAATTGACTGACTTAATATGGTTTGTAGTTAATGATTAGATATACCAACAATTATTATTTTATAAATATACTAAAAATTTTAATATACTAAAATTTTTAATATGGTTTATTAAGTAATACTCAATTAATTAAATAATAGTTGGGAAATATTTTGATAAGTGATGAATTTTGTTTAACAAAAAACTCCCTTCTTTTCGAAAAGGATGACTAAGTGTATAATTATTTTTTTTGTCTCCAGAAAGATAAGATAAAACATATAAAGTAAATGGTAACTAAGTCATTTAGTAGAGTCCATTAATATAAAAAATAAAAATACTCATTACTTTACACAATCAATCTTGTGCTGCCACAAAAAATAAAGTTAAAATATTTTTACTTTCTTTCCACTACTTTTACTATTATTAATGTGTGAATTAAAATTATTCTTTGCTCATTCTGTTGATGTGGGGGATTATCAATATTAGGAAAAATATACCCAATATCTTTAAATTCGACCAATAATAATTATTGATACTCAAATAATTTCTATCAAATAAAAAATGACACAATGTGACCAATTTCTTTTATTGGTAAACAAATATTCAATATGATGAATTTTGGTGAGTATCATTCATGAACTATAACAAGCAATATCCCTTGAGAAAGATATACACTTCGTTTATCTCATAGAGTGTTAGTGTACTTGGTCGTTTTTCAAATGTTGTTTTAGGAGTAAATTATATACTGCAATTTCATTAACTAATTAAACCCTTTAATTCTTACCCAACCTTTCAACTTGTATTTTGTTCGTACACAATTAACGGAGGCCTCTCCGACATATGTTGCGACGGCCTTATTGAATTGAGGTGTGATATCATCCATGTAAGAGGGCTTCAAGGGGGCTATTTTATAATTTTTAATGAATTGTCTCAATTTTAAATTAAAAAATTAATATGTAAAATTGACTTTTAAAAATCAATAATATATTTATTTATATATATAAAATTGGGAACGGATGATATATCAAGTTATAACCAATTAATACAATAAGTGGAGTATTAATTAATTTAATAAATTAATGTTTAAAAGTATTTTATGGAATTTATATACCCAGATATTAATTAAGGGGACCGATATCGCAATATAATAAGTAGTGGAGTATTAATAACCAAGGTAATAGATAGATATATTTGACCCCTCCTCCCTTGCATGTACTTAAAGAAAAGTCCGAGAAGAATTTGGTTTGGGGATGGATAAAAAAATGACTAGATTCATTGTACGAGTAGTAACAAACACGAGGGATATGGAATTGGTAAATACTAGTCCAAATCCTTTAATACGATGGATACGATTCTCACCTGTTTTGCCCATACATCATGCATGCGTTACGGCCTATCTAATTTCATTATATAAACCATCCCAATCTCTACACTTCCCTTCATCATCCCCCTCCGGCCCCCTCGATCTCTTAATTTCGCTCCATCTCCACTTTTAAGGAGTAAGTAATAGCCTAGGAGTACCATTCTCTTTTCTCTCCCCCCTCTCCACTTACCACTCACAATGGCGGACATTCACAACTCTGTCTTCTCTTCGTCCAACAAGAAGAGATCATTAACTATTAATTCCGATGATGTCCTTGTCGTCCCCAAAAAGCAGATGAAACCCTTTTGGGATCAGGACCCCGCCGCCGCTTTAGCCAATGCCCGCCACGAGTTCGGCGAGCACGGCGGCGTCAACATGTCCATCGAGGCCTCCGCTACTTTCACCGTCATGGAACCCGAAACCATGAGCCGCATGTTCTCCGGCGAATTGGGTCCCGATCGCGACTTCTTTATCTACAGCCGTCATTTCAACCCCACCGTTCTCAATCTCAGCCGTCAGGTTGCAGCCCTCGAGGGCACCGAGGCCGCCTACTGCACCGCCAGCGGCATGTCGGCGATTTCCTCGGTTCTGCTCCACCTCGTCAGCAGCGGCGACAACATCGTGGCCTCCCAGGCCCTCTACGGTGGGACCCACGCCCTGCTCACCCACTTCCTGCCGAGGTCTTCCAACATCACGACGACGTTCGTGGACGTGAGGGATTTGGAGAAGGTGAAGGCGGCGATCGTGGAAGGGCGGACCAAGGTGCTGTATTTCGAGGCCGTATCAAACCCCACGCTGGCGGTGGCCAACATCCCGGAGCTGTGCAGGATAGCGCACGATAAGGGAGTGAAGGTGATCGTCGACAACACGTTCGCGCCGATGTGTCTATCTCCGGCGAGACTCGGTGCTGACGTGGTCATTCACAGCATCTCCAAGTATATTAGCGGTGGGGCCGATATAATTGCAGGTACGTACATTATAAATAGTTTGGGTTTTTTCTCGAATCGTACACGTGGCATGACAAACGATTGCATGACGTAGTTTAGTACAAACTTACTTTTGTTTTGATCCAAGTGCAGAATTAGTTGGATAGACATAGTAGTAGACTGTTTGGTTAGCATAAAGTGTTACTGATACAGAATGAATTCCAGGGACATAACTTGATTTTAGAGACTACTTGATCAATAATATAGTAGTAGTACCGCAATCAAAAGGAAAAGTTTCATGTTTAATTTTTTTGTTACATGATGTGTTGTAATATTATGTTGCAGTAGTATAAGCTTTAATTAAATTCCAATAAATTAACACAGGACAGGCCGGGCCGGGCCAGGCGTACTATATATATATATATATATATATATATATATATATATATATGTTAATTTTAAAATCCCATCTTCTCATCGGTTCCAACTTCCAAAGTAGTAGTTGCGGCCGGATCACACGACATGATGATGAATATTTGGATCAAGTGTAATGTGGTCGGTCTCACATGCAACCCCTTTTGGTAGTATGTATGGAGTATATATATTAACCTTTTAATAATTTCTCCAACTGGTTGTTACTTGCAATTTTCTAGCATGTGAATACTTGTCCTTTTTGGGTAACCCCATCAGATCAGATCAGACGAGGAATATATGGTAATGATGCTACCTACGTAAGACACTTGCAGTTTGGGATGAGTTATCATATATATATATATATATATATATATATATATATATATATAATGACAGACACATTTATATGTGGTGGTATATTTTATGTTTGCAGATATTGTTGTTTTTAATATATACATCTATGTATGTTGTTTTTGACACACAGTCATTCCTGCTGGAAGCTCATGCATGTTTAAGTACTCGATCCTCCTCATTTATTATGCTAGACTACTAGATAGATAAACTTGTATGGAGTATTCCCTTTCCAAGATTTTAGCTCCAATATTAATTAATAATTGGCGTGGATCCCTTCCTTTAATTCCGTTTCGTTCCCAGATTCTATTTTTACCATATTATTCTCCATTCCATTCCACTACTTCATTTCTTTTGCTTGGACCATCAAGAAACCATACTACAACAGATTGTTAATTTTTTTTTCAATGGGCAGGTGCTATCTGTGGGCCAGCAAGCCTAATGAACTCCATGATGGACCTTCATCAAGGGCCTCTGATGCTATTGGGCCCAACCATGAATGCCAAGGTTGCTTTTGAACTATCAGAGAGAATACCTCACTTGGGCCTAAGGATGAAGGAGCATTGCCACAGGGCTTTGGTGTTTGCTACCCGGATGAAGAAACTGGGCCTGAAAGTCATCTATCCGGGCCTCGAGGATCATCCGGATCATGCTCTATTGAAGTCACAGATAAACAAAGAGTATGGGTATGGAGGGATTCTTTGCGTGGACATGGAAACTGAGGAAAGGGCTAACAAGTTGATGAACCTGTTGCAAAACACCACCCAATTTGGACTCATGGCCGTCAGCTTGGGCTACTACGAAACCCTCATGTCTTGCTCTGGTAGCAGCACAAGCAGTGAAATGAATGATGAAGAGAAACAGCTGGCCGGAATTTCCCCGGGGTTGGTGAGGATGTCCATTGGCTACAGCGGTACCTTAGAGCAGAGGTGGAGTCAGCTTGACAAGGCACTTTCCAGACTTCAGGACTCCAGCTTGTTGCAGAAGATATCAATTAATTAATTACTAGTAGTGTTGGGGCGGGCGGGCTGGCTGGCTGGCTGGCTGGCTTCTTATGTACTACTCCGTAGTATATACTATTTCAATAATCAAATCTAATGTGAGTTACTTGGCTGTGGGTTCAGCTGTAATGGATTGTCATGTGAAAATTAATGTTTGAATCTAAAGCTAATGTTGTATCGGACTTCTTCTTAATTGTTGTGGATATATATATATATATATATATATATATATATATAATGGAGGAGTACTAGCTAGCTAGCTAGTATATTATGCATGCATGCATGGTTCTTATGTGCAGTGTTGCGTTCTATATATCATCACTGTCAAAGCCCAGCCAAAGCCCGAATTAAAACCATATCACCAGTTGCCAGTTTGGTTGAGGCTAATGTTATTAGCATCTTCTACTCGATGCTAATTAAGTAGCAGGTTTTAAGGAAAGAAATTAATATTTCCACATATTAAAAATAATATTTTTTACTTGAATCTCTGTCAAATGAAGGTGATACGAAAGTAATTATGTAAAAATATCAGTCAGTTTTCTCTAAGGAATGCATTTAATTTGATCACTAAACTTTAATTTGATCACTAAACTTTTGCCTTATGTGAGTGGTTGTGTGGACCTTGCGGCTTGTGGTGGAGGGTGGAGCTATTATTAAGCAGGACTCCTGTTTTCCTTTTCAACTAAGAATGGTGCTTTACCAAAAAGCGATCTATCTAAATTTTGTTGTTGGTCACATCACACGAGATACACATTGTTTGTTAATCTCTCCTCTGTAATTAATTATTTGATATTTTAGAGTTTTTTATTTGTACTTAATTATTTGACGTTTATTTAAATTTAAGAGTATTAATGATAAATTTTTCAAAATTACCTTTCATTATTCTGCCTATTTTTTTTTATACTTTTAACTTTTTCTCTCTCTTTATCCCAACAAAATTCTTCTGTCTTTTTTACTTTCCCCTTTTTTATTCTCCTTTTTCTCTTATGAAAATTCTCCACTAGCTTGAGATGAAAGTTCTCCACCAAAATTAATATCAACATTCAAATCAAAATTATTTCTAAAAAATTCTTGATTTTCATTCAATTCATTCATTGGACTTTCTTCATCACTTGGAAGAATATTCAAATCTATAATTCTACTTGTTGCCATGTTGGAGTTGGTTGTATTTTTTCTTTCTAAAAATTCATGTGGCCTACATAGGTTTTTATAAAAAAAAATGGTGGGAAAGTTAAAAAAATAAAAATTGAACAAATTTTTTTTAAAGTGCATGGCGCCATTTTGTGTTTAAAATGAAAAATATGAAAATGAAGTTTTCAAGTTTTGTATATTATGAGGGAGAGACAGCGTAGATTGTGATGCCCCAAAATAGGTATACATCACCCATTTTGAGTCGCCAAATATATGGTACAGAAACAAATACAACTTCATTACTACAATTGTCGTGCAAAATACGACAACACATAAACTGTGAGTTTAAATACAAATATTATGTGAGTTTAAATACAAATATTGTCTAATAGACAGTATTAAAATTCAAACTTATCGTTTTCTTCATCCGACTGTTATTCTGTTATGGGGCCCACAAATGACTGCGCTGTTGTACGGATATTTCCGATAAAAAGAATATTCCACGATCAAACGAATATTCCCCGACAACAACGAATATTCAATTTTATTTATAATAAGTTAGGGTCTTACATAGATAATTTCTAAAGAATTGGATATATTTTTTATGGGGATGGATGGAGAGAGAGACCAATGAGTTAATGTGGCATGAGAGTTTTTTTAGGAGATAATTATGAAAAAATGTGTGAGAGAAAGTATGAATAACTATGATAAATGATGATTTAAGGATATTATAGATAATTGAGTATTATATTTAATATTTTCTAATCATTATCTTAATTCTTGTGTCCATATCTAAAACATCAAATAATTAAGAACGGAGAAAGTATATGGTAGTATTTCATTAGATACATTTTTAAAATAATTATTCTTTAAATATAATGATTTTTTTTAAACATCTCTAACAATTGCATAATAAATGTAGTAGTGATAGCATTATAGATACAATTAGTAATAGTATGTTATTAAGTTGAAAAAAAAGGGACCAAAGGAAAACATGGAGATAGAACTGTTAATGTTAAATTAAATGGGAAACCAACACGTAAACACATATAAAATTACATATGAATCAGTCAATATTCACAAAGCGGACGCGGTTGAATCGGAATGTCAAATTTACAAGCCAATGCTATGAACACAGCTACAAAGATTTTTCGTACAACGCTTCTCGTCATATATATATATATATATATATGCAGTTATTACTAGCAATAATGTGAACGAACTCCGGTGTTCACACCAAGTGATAGAAGCTTGAAAATACTAGAGAGAGATTTTAGAGAGAAAATTGTCTGGGAAAAATAATACGTTATTACAATGCCATTATTAAGTTCAATGACTACAGACTATATCAGATGAGCAATTTTCATATTTGTTGGTTTAAGGGTCTGTTTGGTAGCGTTTTTTTTTGGAGAAGATAAAGTTTCGTGCTTTTCAAATTGCTTCTTTATTCAATTAACCGGTACAATCAGTTTGGTCCGGTACATACCAGACATACAATTTGGCTTCCCGTACCCGGTACCGAATAAATAGTATATACCGAAAATATTAATGGATGCCGAACCGGTTTTGTTTTGTTTTTGTACCGAACCGATTTGGTTAACCAAAAAACCAAAAAATTGAATTGAATGTCCACCCCAAATTGTTTGGTATTGAAAACTTGTTCAGAGATGTCAGCTTAATTTTGATAATTTAATTGAATTTTGAAGCAGAAGACCATGGTCTACCCTAGCTGTTACCAATTCCCACCACAAGATTACACAGGAAGTACCGTCAATGATATTTGTTGGACTCCAAACCCAGCTTGTCGGCCTGTCCTTGCGTTCAGCTAACTTTTCATCTTAGTTAGATGACTGAACTGAAGGCCAAGCGGCCCAAGCCCAAGTAACCCACCCCTTGATGATATCATTTTGCTGATTTAGATATTTTCTTTTTCATTTTTATATAAACAGACAGCTAAAATTAAAATTGACATTGCAAACTTGTTTAATTTTTTGACAAAGGAATAAATAAAAAATATATACTTAATTGTCATTGAAAATTAGTTATGTTCAAAAATCGAATAATTAATACTCAAGAATATCGCGTGGAGATGGGAGAGGATATCAAATTTAATTAAAAGGTGGGTTAGGAAAATTTAGAATTTATTTATGGTGTATTGGTTAAAGAGCAATGTTGATGGATAATATTGCAGTCAAAATTGTTGTTCTTGGCAACTCCAACTGATGGGAAATGTAGTACTATTTGAATAGTCATAGAAATGAATGAGAATGAGATCATATTATTATAAGGCATATATATATATACGATCCGGATCTTAAGCTCACCCCTTATTCAACTCACCCGAGGTCACCCCTCCTTTAGCGACGGACCCAGCGACTGTTCGTTCATACAACCGTCGTCTATACTTTTAGCGACGCTATATGTTGTCCGTCGTTAAAATATAGACGACGGTTGTATGACCGAACCGTCGCCGGGTCCGTCGCTAAAGGAGGGTGAGCTCGGATGAATTGAATAAGGGGTGAGCTTAAGATCCGGATTCTCTCTCTCTCTCTCTATATATATATATTGTTAATTATTCTCTAATTAACAGTACTAGAGAGATCGATCGGTAGCTAATTAAATTTATATTTGCTTCAATTTATTAATTATGTCTTGTCAAAAGTACGTTAAGTAACCCAACTTCCTATTCATTCTCAATGTTTATATATATATATATAGAGAGAGAGAGAGAGAGAGAACTAACTACTAGTTTCTTCATCATCATATAAAACTAAAATTAATGCCAAATTAATTATCCCTTACCCCGGCGGTTTGATGTTTTCCTCTTTAAATATGACTGATTAGTAAACTTATTTCTAGCGGCACAATTAATTATTAATTAGTACAAATTGTATATACCTTTTTAAGTATAATTAGTAGTACAAATTGACACTAAATTATAATTTTACAATTCTAACTGATATCTAAATTCAAGCAAGAAGGGGATAAATTTTAGTCACTCGAAAATGATTGTCAAGCTGTTTGAAATATTTTAAAACCAAATCTTTCTAATTTTGGTCACTGACTGGAGTAGAACATATGTGCAGACTATATATGATTTGGTTGATTATGTTTGGTCACTACTCCTTGACTGTCCCGTCCGGAGTATTGATGCCTAGCTAGCTAGCTATAGTTTATTAATTTCCACCCCACATGACCCAAAATCCCAAAAAAGAAAGAAAAAGATTTAAATTAAAATATGTGGCTGGAAGTGTTGCTGCCCAACCTTTGAATTTGTAGAATAAATAAAAAGTAAAATGAGAGAACACCATCAGCCACAATATTCCAAATATTGTCCTAACCCTAAACCAGAATATATATATATATATATATATATATATATACACACACACACACATACGGAGAGTCTCTAAAGCGAACTTTAAAAAGCGAACAAAAGATGAACTGTCGTTTTTGGTGTCTATGGCGACGGTTCGACCCGTCGCCAAAGACTACATGGCTATGGCGACGGATCGAACCGTCGCCATAGACACCAAAGACGACGGTTCGTCTTTGGTTCGCTCTTTAAAGTTCGCTTTAGAGACCGACCGTATATATATATATATATATATATATATATATATATATATATATATATATATATATATATCACTTTCTTTAGTTCCAATTAGTGTCCCAAAGAATAGAAAAACAGAATGAAAAGAATAATCAATGACCAACTCTCACTCCTGCATGCATTCTTTAGTTTCCTTAGCGTTGTTGGATATTAATGACTTATGGGTGAAGCAAAAACAATTTTCTCAATAAGAAGCCTAGCTACTAGCTAGCATCCCTTAATTAAGGCTTCTGACCACTTTTACTTCATTTATTTTATTTCGTTTGGTATATATTTCATGTGGCATAATGCTATCCGCTATTAGTTTCAAATTAATGGATGGCTGAAAATAGATTCATGTATATGCACGATAATTCATAGAAATTATATACAAATTATTAGTATACCACAATAGATCATTGTTAACGCCAAGATCTTTGATGACGTCCCAATCACGTAAGACGCCCTAATCCTGCACAGTAAACACGATCAACACCAAAAGCTTGACGGCTGGACCGTCGGGGGATAGCTCCGGCGTGAGAGTCAATACAGGTGTTCAAGGTTTAACAATGGAGGATGTAAAAATGTCTAGTGTGTTGAGCTAGATAGAAAGTGTAAGCTTACCTTTTGTTAGGAGACCCCCTTGCTAGGTTATACTCCCATACTCGGTTTTTGTGCCACCAACCACGATCTGACACAGCCCCCTGCTTCTCTATGGTCACAGCCGTGTGCATGCAGGTTGTCACCTCTTTTCTACTGTTTTTGCCGCCGGCTGGATAAAATCCCATCCACATTAATGATCTGCAGACTTTTGGTCAACTGCTCTCCCCTTTCATCATTATCAGTCAAAGTCTTAGATACTAAAAGATTTTATGGACCGGCCGTTTGATCCAGCCCATTATTAAGGAGATACAATAAAAGTAATATAAAGGTTAAGCCCAATGACTATAAGACTTAATAGTAAAGGTCCACTAGGCTAATTAAATGGATGGGCCCAATCGGTCTGGCCCAATGAAAGAAATATCAAGCCCCAACAATCATATTAATGTTATTTTATCTATATTAATTTACTGTAAGCATTAGACTAATTAAAGCTTGATCAGCTCGACTCACCTTGTAAGTTAGATGAATCAGCTTTGAATATAGATATTCAAATGGAGGGAGCGAGGGAGGGAGGGACGGAGGGAGGGAGGGAGGTTGGGGGGGGGGGGGGAGAGAATCCGGCCACTCTCGTGTTAGTTGATAATTAAAACCTTGTTTATTATAGGTTTAATATAGATTTTTTCTTTCAAAAAATAAAAATAAAATTAGGTCATAATTATGAGACAACTTAAAATTTCCGACCTTTTTATTGAACTTCACAGGATACTTTAATTTTTATATCCAAAATAAAAATAAAAATATAGTTTTTTAAGCCGATGCTTTATATATTTGTCCCTAAAAAGAAGGTCAATTTTTTTAATTTATGATCCCTCAAAATGACAGCCTGCCCACTTAAGAATTAAATCTATCGAATCTCATTCTCTTAAGGAACAAGCAGTTTCAAATTTAAAATTTGAAGGAAAATACTATGTTAACTAGCACTAATAAGTAATAAGATACTTATTAATTTCTACTTGATATATATTTATATAGTTGTGGCTCTTTAGGCGGTTAGGTTAGGTCTCCTCGTTGGATTGAGGTAGCTTCACTCAAAATTAAAGCTCGAACGTGATAAAAAGCAAACTTTAACAGTAGTGGAGTTTGAAAATGGGTTGAATGCATATATATGGGCTTGACTTTGGTGTACCCAAATTAATAATGCTTTCCTTAGCAGGAGAATTTCAAGTCTACTGTTGGCCTGTGATCCACGGCATGCAACACACACACACACACACACACACACACACACGTACACGTATTGTGGCTGGTGCTGATCACTGCTCATCTACAGTGTTTCCTTCTTTTCTATGTTACTTTTTTTTTTCGGTAATACCGATATTGTTTTGTTTATAATAATGACGAAATGGAGCAGAAATAATGGGGATAAATCTGGTATTTTGTCGTCTTTGGAAAAAGTTCAACTAATGTTAACTAGCTAGTTTGGAAATTTACAAAATTGGACGTATATATGTTGTCTGTCCCCTCCCTGAATAAGCACGTGAGTAATGTAAACTAAACTAATGGCATGGTCATGGGCATTAGCGGATTTAACGGCTATTCCCCATCCCATAACTGAAAACCAATTATATATATATATATATATATATATATATATATATATATATATATATGATGACGACTAGTAATTTTTTTTTGTGCTAAATAACGACTAGTATTTTTGTACCTCTTTTTTGGGTTTTTGTGTGACCGTGTGAGCTTGTGAAATTATAATCCTACAACTGCTACCAGTATTAGTTAGTATATGTACGTATTCCGTAGAAAAGATGAGCCTTAACCTCTATATATTCTATTTTATTTCCTTTTTTTTTGGTTTTTTTAAAGAAAAGAATGTGTTAAGCAGCTTCTGTTTTCTGTAGTTCCATTTATTTTTGTCTCCAACTAGTATTAGTTAAGGAGAAAGTGAATCATTACTGACAGATTTGGGAATAAAGAAATAAGATAGTTAGTTGTCTAAAAGGCCATTAGTATGGTATTTGAGTTATAGTAGTCCTTGAAAAGTATATATACGATCCATACTTGTCAAAAAGGTGGTCATAGGATCCCAATTAATATGAATGAATTCATGCTTTAGTTAGTCCAACCAACCAACAGAGCCAGGCCAGGAACCAGTGGTGCGGTGGTGCATGCTCACAGATCATATTAATTATCTATAAAATAAATTAATACTCACTCATTTTCAAACAAAAGTCTCATTTTTAAAAATTTAAGAATATAATATAATATGATGATAAATTTGGCAAAATTATACGTTCTATATATAAACTATTTTTACATATATATATATATATATATATATATATATATATATATATATATCCCACTCTTGATTAATTATTAGTAGTGTAGTATATATAGGAGTATAATAATAATTAGATGAATCATGTTTAAGAGATCCGTTCTTAGCGCATCGTCTTGGGACATGAAACATCCCGTGACCATGGTGGATGCAGCAGCATCAACAAAAAGCTGATCGAGAACACAAGAAAGTAGGATTAGGTGGAATGGAATATATAAAACAACCATTAATATATCTTATTAATTATATTCTAATTTTCTAAAAAAATAACCTGCCAGCCTTGTTCCCTTCACGGGAGATATCCCAACCCAAGACCATTCGTCCGAACTTGTATAATATATCGTAGTATTAGTAATATACATATAAATATGGCAATGATTTATTGAAAATGTTGATAATAATTTTGAGAAATACGTACATATATATTAATAATCTCCCTCGCTCCCAATTATTAGTAATAAAACAACTGTCACTAGCTAGCACTGGTGGTGGTGGTCAGGTGGTATTTCCAGTCTAATCTGATCTGAGCTGATGGACGTAGGACAGGGCATATGGCATGCATGGCATGGCGGGAAGGGTTGAAGTTCGAATCCGACCCTACATTGATTGCAATCATAACATAGTTATTGTAGGTAGAGACAACACCACTCTGTTGCAAGGGAATGTTAATTTAACCCTCTCAACGTCAAATATTTTACTACTACTATTTATGTGAAGTAATATATATATATATATATATATATATATATATATATATATATATATGTGTGTGTGTGTTTGTAGCAACCAGTTCAGAGGGTGGTACTGGTGTGCTATGCTTTTAACATATGTATCATGACATTGGTTCATGCATGGTCCACTCCACACACACACACACACACATATATATATATATATATATATATATATATATATATATATATATATTGTACTACTGCTACCTCCCAGATAACACAAATGCTATCTTCTTTTCTTCCCAAATAAATAACATAAAAATAATTAATATTCATTTAATTATGCCTCGGCCTTTTTGACCAAAATAAAAACCTATGTAGAACATAACTCTAAGCTAGCTAGACAAATCAGCTATTAAACCTTTCTGCGCGTAATAAAAACTCATACTCCATTTGTCCAAAATTAATTGACATACAATTTTGTTTTGATTATGCTAGCTACACTGCTACTACATAAATTTTTAACTAATGTCAGAGTTATTATTAATATTTCTTTTAAATAAAGTGTCATTTATTAATGAAATATTAGCCTAGTGGTTAACATAATTAGGTCTTAGGTTTAATTCTTACTTAGGTAAGTTTATTTTCTTCTTTATGAAAGTGTATTTCCTATATATGAAGATTGTTTGATTGGTTATTGATACTGTAATAGTGAATGACGTATTTGATTATGAGATTATATTGTACTCTTTAAAATAAGTTAACAAAAAATAAAATAAAATAAAAATAAAATGTCATTTAAAAATGTGTATCTAATTTTGAAACAAAATATGCTCAATTTTAATTAGGTGAGAGACTACTTAGTGGCATTGCTTATGTTATGAATTAATTGCTTACCAATTTTGAACAGATGTTTTAGAAAGAACTTTTAATTAAAATGTTGATAATATTTTAGTAACAGTAGTTGTTTTAGTAACAGATGTTAATAATATGAATTTAATGGTATTTTTATATTTATTTTAATAACACATTAAAAATAAGTGATATTTATGGTTCTGAAAATTTTAAGGAGCACTATTTCCACACGTATTTTTTTTTATATTTTTACATAATTCTTTCTCACTTGAAATTGAGACTCACTATATACTTATGTGTTCAAAAATACATATAAAAATATCGGTTCTCAAATTTTATTATTACTTTGACGTTATCAGGAGCATTATCAACATTCTTTTATGTTACTATCATTTATTAATTTGATGGGAATAAATATAAATATAAATATGAGAGTACTCCCTCCGTTCCTTAATATAAGTCGTTTTAGAATTGTATACAAGTATTAAGGAAATGATTGTCTAGTATTAAATATAATATTAATTATCTATATTACCTTTGTATTGAAAAAAGAGTGTGCTATTTATCGGACAAAAAATAGTGAGTGAACCAAAATTATATTTATTATTTAAGATAATATTAAAAATTAAATAATTAATATTTATTTAAAATTCTCAAAAAACATATATTAAAAAATAAAAACAATACTCTAAACTGATTTATATTAAGGAACCATGAGAGTTCTGATTTGATTGTTGTCCAATATCTAGAAGGCTTACCTGCCACCTATCTATGCAAGCGACCACACACTACTGCAAACTTTGCCCTCTGCTTTTGATGTTTGGGGCATCTATTAGTAATTCTCTTCTTTATTTTCATCGGGGCATCGATTTCAACACCCACAATAATGCATTCCCTTCAATTGACTAAAACTGTTACAGTATATATATATATATATATATATATATATATATATATATATATATATATATATATCCTTACTGATAGGACAGTACATTACAAAATAAAGCGAAAAAGAGAGAGGTTAACTGTAAAATTAAGGAAAAAGTAACTATAATAATTCCTAATTATATAAACAACATCAATATCAATTCCTCTCTCTCCCCCTCTATGTATATTCTGTATTTGTGTAGCAGTATTTGGTTAAGAATAAATATCCACCATTATAATGGTTATCTTTTTGGTTCAATTAAATAGGAGAATAACGGGGATGCTAAATGTCAAATTATTATTATTATTTTGGCATGTGGCCCATTATCAAAGAAGGCTCATTAATTTTAAATTTATTCTCTTTTTGGGCATTTATTTTCACTTATCATGTTAAAAAAAAATTTAACCGCCCCGCCAACAACCACCCTTGACCTGACCTGCCCGTCATGCGTTAATTTTTCTCCATGAAACAATTAGCAAATCAACTTTATCGTCAGAACAATTTATACCAATATTTCATAAATAATTTAACTCTAAATATGAGAATTTATTAGTGAAATATCTAAAAGAAAATGAACAGAAAGATAAGAATAAGTATATACAACAAGGTTTTTTTTGAGTGATGGGGAGAAGAGTTTGGGAAATTTACTTTAATACCATAGGCTACCCTAATTGATCTATAACTTCTCACAAGGCCAGCTTAGTCACTTACTGCTAGTAATGTACGAAGATTTCGTTGCATGATCTTCCAAACCTTCCATCTTCTAGTTGTTTTTCGAAAGAGAAAAAGATCGAGTAGAAATATTACAAGTACGCTCTCCAGAAGATTTGTTCAGAGTTGTTTCACTTTTACTTTAATTTCCATTGTGATTAAAGTCGCATGTATTGGCATCATCAAATGAAATTGCCATGCCTATCTATACGCTAAGCTTAATTCCTCCATGAAATTACTGGGATTATAGGTAATTACGTACGTACACCAGTGTTAGATATATAAATTTATGTGTCATATATAATTATATTATTTTGAGTATATAACTTGTGACTATATACTTGTATGATAAAATAATTATATCAAAACATGCACTAGCTTATAACAAATTATTTGACAAAACCTAAAATTGAGACCCGTATTCTATTACACCAAATCAGTCAATTTGGGCCACCACCGTCCACAAAACCTATCTCCCCTTTCAAAAACACACATCCGCCACCCTCCGTTAGGCCTTCTTCTAGAAGACGTATGCGAGTTTAAGATGTTGAAAATAGTTGGGTTATGATGATTGAGTTTTGACCGACCGGTTACCTTATATTTTTATCCACGTACGGTTACAATTATGCAAATGTAGGGCTCCCAATGTTTCCACTGATGCATCTGGTATACATCTAAATTACTTGCATACATGATTCAGAAGAACGTGTAATAGATATACATACGTGTATATATATATATATATATATATATATATATATATATATATTCTCTATTATAAGTTGGTACATATATAATTGCACCAAGTCAATTGTGTACAAATATTACACCATTGTTCAACCCCCCTTTAATTAGAGAACACTTCGTTAAAATAGAAAGTGATGTAGATAGTTCTCTCTCTCTCTCTCTCTGATCTCTCTCTATATATTTGCCTGCCTGCCTCTGTCTTTATCTGAGCTCGATAAGATTAGGAGTTTGAATGTTGCATGCATGTTTAACGTGCTTCATGTACGTATACACAAAGATGACTTGTATGTGAAAGGAATCATTTCAATAGTTACGTACGTAGCAGCCTTTTGTTGTTTAGAGTCCGGCCCCAAATCATATATATACATATATCTCAATTATTAATTAAGTGATCATTTTTGGATTAACTACATTCACTTTTCTAACCATTTACTCAGTTTAATTCATATACTCCAGTATAGATTACTGTGTACAAACAAAACATGCATCATACCCTTTTAACCGTGTTTGCTATAAAGCTCGATCGCAGTTTTTATTTTATAAGTTGCATGATTCGAGTATTGAACATGTTTTACAACTGATAATGCAGCATATATGGAGCATTAACTATATATTGATAAGTGGCCATTAACTTCACATTAATCATGTATAGTATAGTATGCACATACGTGACAAAAAATAGCTGCTGACGGAGGAAACTAGACTACTGTGGGAAGAGGGGATATATATATATATATATATATATATATATATATATATATATATATATATATGTATACCCTTGAATTCCAATCCTATTTCTTTAAGAAGAGAGTCCATGCAATAGACTATGACAGTCAAAAGGCATTCCGCTAGCTAAAATACAATTTTGGTCATAGAGCTCGTTTGTTTCACTCTTTAAAGATGATAAATAAGCAGAAGCAGTAAATATAAATACACATACATATAATCAGTCCCTAGCTAGCTATATACCTTGCTCTCTCTCTCTCTCTCTATATATATATATATATGTATATGTTTCTTCCTTCCTAATTAAGGATTAATGGTGTCGGGGCCGGGCGATTAAAACAACAATCTGTCATAAGACTAAGTTAAGGGGTATCCTTTTCTTTAGGTCTAATTAAATTAGTTAAGGGAAAACCAACATTCCATCCTTAAACCGTAGAAGTATAGTATTCTACAACTGAAATATAATTAGATTAAAGGATTTTTGACTTTGGGACTAGCATGGTCTCAGGACGAAGACTTGGGGTCGCCATTATGCAATAATGTTGCCACCTAGCTTAGGTTGGAAGCCATCCCAGTCCGGCCGGCCGGCCAATCGAGTTAACACCTAACATGAGAGCAGCCTATAATTAATTAATCAAGGTGCATCATGTTTACGAATATTAATTTGGTCAGTTATTTAAAAACTTCATCCCTCCCATAATATATAAAGTTTTAGATCATCCCAAATTATTTAATGTTTTATATAATCTAGGACAAAATTTTCAAAATTACCCTAATGAGAAAATATTACAGATGAGAGATAGTTTGAGATAAGTATATGATAAAAGGTATTATAGACAATTTAATACTATATTTAATGTTATATAATTATTTTCTTAATTCTTATATACAATTTTAAAACGTCATATATTATGTGACAAAAAGAATGATTTTTTTTATTATAAATGATAAATAGTAAAATCATATATGCAATGTGTCTGATCGTAGTAATGTATATAGCTAGCTAGCTCACTTCAAGAGACACTTGCAATTGGATTTATTGTGGAAGTTGCTGGTTCTAAAGTAAGTGCACTGTACAGTTTCCGACAGTAAAGATTTGTTTGGGAAAAAGTTATTATTACTTTTGCAGCATTATTTACCTTTTTGAAATCTTCATCACACTTTTCAATAGGTTGCAGTAATGTGCTCCTCTTCAATACTATAAATTACACTTTTTGAAAGATAAATAAATCTTTATTTACACTTAAAGTGTGTTAATAATTATTTGCCATTTGCTGATCGATATATATATGTACAAACTATTGTACGCGTTTGGTTATTTGGAATCTCATTTTATTAAAAGTTAAGTTGGTTTTTATATCAAAAATCTTCTATCCATATGAAAAATCACATTTCACTAATCAAATTTCATTAAATGAGAAAGAAATAAACTTACAAGTCTTTAACAAAGAAAAAATAAACTTCCCATAATGAGAAATAAACTTAGTTAAGTGAGTACCTCAATCTTAATTACTAACCTAATGATGGACGAAATAAGCTTAATTAATTAACTATTATTGTGTACGGATATGTATTCGTCCGAAAATAATTAAAAAACTGGTGGATACAAACACCGGAGATATGAATAAAAATGGCTCTAATCTATCATCTATCTTGGGATTTTTGTCTACTTATTTTATTTTGGGTGGGTTACAAATTAAAGGAAAACAATATAATTCATCTCGAGTCGAGTCGAGTGTGTCACTGAGCCAGAGAAAGCTGAAGCTTCTCCATAGATGGAGATTAATTAAGCTATAGAAACATGCGTTTATGCTTCACGCGCTCACAAACAATTTTACACACGTCATCATCTAGAAGTATGCCAGTAAAAGGGAGCGAGCGAGCTTGACATCTGGGTCCCTAATTTGTTAGAGTCAAATTTTGCCCCACTTAATTCCTTTGAATTTGAAAAGGACTTGTTGATGTTCTACCGGCCCATTTAAAATTAAAACACAAACAAAGAAAAGAAAAGAGACTTTTGATGATGATGATACGAATCAGCACGTATGAATTATTTATAATTTCATCAACAATTTATGTATTAGTAGATTTTAGCAGCTACTAACAAACAAACAATTAAGTTAAACAAACAAACAGAATACTATATATATATATATATATATATATAGAGAGAGAGAGAGAGAGAGAGAGAGAGGAATTCTCGTCGTCCACACTATGTGTATTAATTAATACTATCAAGACTTGTGTGTAACCCAATGACTATAGTTTATAATATCCTAGCTAGTGTTGTGCTTATTATAGTATATAATTAGGGAAAAAGCACATTTATCTATTGTGGTTATAATGTTTTAAGCTATTAGTCACTATATTTTTAAAATATTTAATTAGCTAATTGTACTTTTTTAAAATATTCAATCAAGTAATTTCATCCAATTTTGCTAACGGACGTTAAAAATGGGGGAGACACCTTTACCCCACTGTGCTTTTAAAATATTCAATTAGCTCACTGTACTTTTTAAAAATGCTCAATCAAGCAATTCTGTCTAATTTTGCTCACGGACATTAAAAAATTGGGCCAATTTTTCTACATGATTTTAAATAATAAAATATAAATTGGGCCAATTTTGCTCACGGACGTCATTTGTATTATTTAATATTATTTAAATGGGGATGAATAATATAAGAATTGAATGTAAAAATATTATTTTATACTAATATTTATGTCATGTACGTAATTTAAGAGAATATTTAAAGATTTAAATTTTATTAACATATCCAATATAATCAATAACATTGTTTTATTATGATAAATGATAATAATAAAATTTAAATTTCTTAATTTTTTTCTTAAATTATCTACTATATGATTATTAGATAACAATTTTATTTTATATAATTTATTAGTATTTTGTTACATATTTTGTGATGTCGTGAATTTTAGTTTTGGTAATTTCTAATTAAATTTTATCCAATATTCTCTTAAATTACGTACATGATATAAATATTAGTATTAAATAATATTTTTACATTCAATTCTTATATTATTGATCCCCATTTAAAAAATAAAATACAAATTGGGCCAATTTTGCTCACGGACGTTATTTGTATTTTATTCTTTAAAGTCACGTAGGAAAATTGGTCTAATTTTTTAACGTCCGTGAGCAAAATTGGACGGAGTTGCTTGATTGAATATTTTTAAAAAGTACAGTGGACTAATTGAATATTTTAAAAGCACAATGGGGTAAAAGTGCTTCCCCCCAATTTTTTAACGTCCGTTAGCAAAATTGGACGGAATTGCTTGATTGAACATTTTTTAAAAGTACAGTGGGCTAATTAAATATTTTAAATGTACAGTGACTAAATGCTTAAAACACTACAACCACATTGAGGTGTAATTAAATTCCCTATATAATTAAATATCCTTGTTATTGTAAATTAAAAAAATACTCCAATAATCAAGCCGGGGTTGGTACACTCTCAATTAGAGCTTTTGAATGTAATAGTTGTAAATGAAGGAACACTCATTACTACTCCAAAAACTCTATCCACCCTATGCATGCCCCCCAAACATATTACAGGGTAAAAATTTGTTTACCAGCTCATAAAAATTTCACTTCGATCGTCGTTTTGCAATAATATATATATATATAGGGGTGGGGTGGGGTGGGGTGGGGGTTCAGGACACTGACTGACTGTTTTACAATGACAATATAACCGCGGCCCTACAATGAGAGACATTAAATCAATAGGTGATGCAGCTGTGATTGCGAACTTTTTCTTTCTACTAAAAAAATTATTGTTTTCACCGCTCTCCATTTCATCTAGAAGGAAACAGAAACACATGCATAAACATGCATTGTGTTCCCAATCACGACCGTAAATTCTTTTTTCTTTTTTGTGGTAAATAAATAAATTTGGAATTTTCCGAGCCAGCGAAGCGATGTTTGATAAAATTGAATAATTAAAATTTGAATGGTTAGTATATTTTAATAAATTAAATTATGTGAGTAAAATAAATCTAAACATAAAAAGTTGTTTTGTAACTAAAAAGTATAAAATATCTGAATAACTTTTAAATTTAAAAATATCTAAAATTGATTTTTGAAAAATCAATAATGATTTTAAAATTTAGAATGGATGGAGTACAATATTTATAGAGGTTCATTGTTTAAATTTTTCATTAAGAGATAACTCTTAATGTTTTAGATTTATATATTTCTCTTACCAATTAAGAAACAATAAGAGACAAATAAAATTTTTTCAAAACAACTTTACACTCTTACCCAATCAAATGTAGAACTGCTAAGATGTAAACAAACACCACATAAATCTAATTATGCGCCACCCGGCCCTATCTCTGTAATAGTAGCAATAATTAATGGAGTATATAGAAGTACCTCTCCTTGATCCGCCTCATGCACTTAGTTTTGATATAAATTCTAGTGCGTGCAGGCCAATGAGCTCCGGCTCATATTAATTGGTTCTCCCTTGCGCGGAGTTCATGTTAGCTAGGCAGCCCCCATCAGTTAGCATTCCGTAAAATTATTACATATGTTTCTGAAACATCCCAATTGAATTGATTATGATAAGATCAATAATCTTTACAATTAAATTGGACAGAAAAATAAATAAAGCAGCATAAATTAAACTAATTCTGAATAAATCTAAGTTTAAGTGTTTTTTTCCCTATTGTAGACTTATGAAAAATTACAAAATTAATTATAGGTATACTCTATTCAATTCTTTTTCTTTAATTTTTGTTATTTTAATTACTCACAAACAAGGTGCAAGTAGTGTTTCAATAATAAATAAAACTTGATGCAAAGTTTTTTACTTCTAGAGTGGTGATCTAGTTGCCCCAAAAAAGAAATATTACTCGAGATTTGTACCATTCCAATTCCGGGGGATGGAAGAGACCAAATAACAAGTCTTTAAATTTCTAATTTAATTAATTTGGGTGCAAGGTGGGGCCAAAGGCCCAAATTACGAAGGAATATTAGGCGGTGCATACACGCCCTAAGCTCTCCTGCAGGGGCCTCAAAGCACTTTTAGAAGAATGACAGTATATGATCGACATATACACACCACACACTCGTATTTCTTTCTCTACAATCTATAATAAAACTAGCATGAATGAGTTACTTTGAAGATGTATTAAGATGTTCGATCAGACATGCATGCATGCATAATGCATTTGATGGCTTACCAAGCCAACTGAAAACCATACAAACTAGCTAGCTAGGGCCTATGTCTTTTGCAAGATGGATGTAATTAATTAGGGATAATATGTCTGCCATGTTAAAAATTATGCACACATGTGTAGACTGACCGAATAAGTATGTTGGATCACTTTCTTACTTAAAAGGTTAACCTATTAGATTGAGATTTTATCATACTTATTAACCCATCTACACTCTTAAATTTATCCAATGTGAAATTCACGTGAAATATCCTACATAATTGCAATTGAAAATATATTTGAAAGCTTTAGATTTTGTTGAAAATGCAAACCCTAGTCAACATACGTCCACCCTCATGTGGAGCCCCACCTGGGTGTCGACCCAGATCCCATCTCTACTTTGTGGTAGATCAGACCACACCAGACCATATACGAATATGATAATGCTGCCCAACAGATCCATCCAGTAAGTGGAAGATGTACTGTTCACAACACACATTTTTCTTCTTATAAATATAGCCGCTCACTGTCTTTACATTCATGTAATTCTAGAAGACTTTATGTAACCTAAACAAAGAAAACAGAAATAAACCCAACAAAGAGAGAACCCTAGCTAGTAACATTGCAATCTCTCTCTCTCTAGATCTCTCTCCATCTTCATCTCTTTGAAGTTTGTATTTTCAGTTGATCTACTATTAGGTCCTAATTAAATGGAAGATTTAATCTCTTCCTCTTCTTCATCATCGTTCCTTTGTCATGGGGGAGCATCACCCACAATTCAACAGCGCCTCCAATTCATCGTCCAGAGCCGGCCCGAATGGTGGATGTATTACATCTTTTGGCAGACATCTAAAGATAGCACCACCGATCGCCTTGTTCTATCCTGGGGCGATGGCCATTTCCGGGGCACCAAAGATTTCATGTTGAAAGCTGCCAGCAGCAATATTGGACTCGGACAACAAGACCAGCAACAACAGCAGCACCCAAAGTTTGGATTTGAATTGGAGAGGAGAAAGGTGGCTAAAGGGATCCAATCTCTCTTCAGTGAAACCCTACCTGGAATTGATGGAGTCGTTGAAGCTGATTTCCCTGATTCCGAGTGGTTCTTTATGGTATCCGTGACAAGGTCCTTTGCCGCAGGAGATGATAATATCGTTGGCCGGACTTTTAGTTCGGGTTCCTACGTGTGGTTGGCCGGTGATCATGAACTGCAGTTCCACAACTGCGACCGAGCTAAAGAAGCCTATCTACATGGAATTAAGACACTTGTTTGTATTTCAACTCCATGCGGTATCATCGAATTAGGATCCTCCTACACCATCAAAGAAGACTGGGGGCTTGTGCATCTTGCCAAGTCTCTCTTTAGCCCTGATAATAACATGACCATAAGTAACATGACCAGCCCTGCTGCACTCGCTCATGCTCCTCAGCAAAATCCCACTCGAAGTCTTTCCTTTTTTGATATTAATGCTGTTTCAGGAGATCAGAACAAGACTTCTGGAGAGGAAGAAGGCAATACAAAAAATGACAAACTCGCCAAAATTGGGCGCTCATCATCCGACTCTGGCAATTCTGATTTTGAAAGCAATCTTGCACCAGACTCTGCCATGAACATGCGGCTGAAGAAGAGAGGAAGAAAGGCAGCTTCTACCGGACGTGAATTGGCACAGAACCACGTAGAGGCGGAGAGACTACGAAGGGAAAAGCTTAACCATCGATTCTACGCCCTGCGAAGCGTGGTTCCAAATGTGTCGAGAATGGACAAGGCCTCTTTACTTGCGGATGCAGTCACTTACATCAATGAACTCAAGGTCAAAGTGGAAGACTTAGAGGGAAAACTCCGCGAAGAAATGAAAAAACCCAAAAGTATATCGGATGTAGTATACGATACTCAGAGCACATCAACTACTAACGTATATCATACTGCAGCAAGGTCGTCCATGAGCTATGGACCGATGAACATGGAAGTGGACGTCAAGATTCTAGGATCGCAAGCCATGATTCGAGTCCAAGGGCCCGATGTAAATTATCCGGCTGCAAGATTGATGGATGCACTAAGAATGCTAGAGTTTCGAATTCATCACGCAAGTGTGTCCAGTGTCAAGGAAATCATGCTTCAAGATGTTGTAATTAAGGTTCCGGAAGGGTTGACGAGTGAGGAGGCCCTCAAAACCGCACTTCTTAGAACTTTGCAGATTTGATTTCATTAATTTCTCAAGTGTATTGTTGAATGTGGTAGTGATCGAACGACTACTTATTTTGTTTTACTGATGAACTAATAGTGTGCTTAATTAATTAGGAGTTTTCACATAGAACTGTGATATATATTTATATATGTATATGTATATCTTACGGTTCTATGTCATGTTTCAGTAAGAAATGAAGTTGGATTTAGAGAGATGCATGTTGAGTGATTCTGTTGAGTTGTTTGTATATCAAATTTTAAATACAAGTACAAGTTCTTGCTTCAATTTAATTCTTCCTCCATTTTCTCTTTTGCTTTATTTTTAATGATCTATGAAGCGGCATAAAAGTATATTTGAGAAATTTAGTAATAGTGCTATATCAGATCCTTAGGAGATGCATCTTGGAATTTCTTAATTCCATTTCTGCAGACCCAAAATGACAAGTTTCGAAACAAATCTTTTAATTTTGAGTGAAAATTAATGTTCAATAACTAATGGGGGATGGGAATTTTGTAAAATTTACTCCCCATGCCTCGAAGAATTTGAGTCACAAGATGTGGTTGGTGAAGAGTGCAACTCGATCAGACTAGTTAATTTGAAATGCCTTCAAATAAAGGTTGAGATAGTAGCTAGGTCTCCAAGCCATGGAAGAGAGTTGAGAGTATTAATGCTTCAAAAATTCTAGTAACGACAATAGTTACTAAATTCTGCAAAGAAAAAAAGTAGTAAAGCAAGCTAAATTGGAACTCGAAGAATTAAGAAGAATATGAAAAACACATGGTGGAAGAAGAAAGTTAAGTGTGAAGAAGAAATCAATGTTGTAAGTATGCTTACGGACTTTGATTTTTGAAGAAAGTTTTGTTGGTATGCTTCAGAGGCCATCGTACGAGGGAATGTTGTAATTAATATTGATGATCTAGATTGGTATATGTATATATACCGTACTATAATAAAGAGATTGATTTCCCTCCCTTTTTGGCTCAAAATTAACATGTGGAACAGATGATCTTCACAATGATATTATTGACAACATATGTAACAAGCTAGGTGGACTTGTGAAAAGTTTAATATTTTATATTCATAAGACCGTGTGAGCAATATTCTGATGACATCGGCTATTTTGATTATGAAGGGAAAATTAAGGTTGATCTTGAAGATGCCCAACAATTAAGTTATACTACTCTTTAGGGGAGACTGTAAAAGAATGTTGTGAACATTCAACTCCCTTTATTTGTTTTCTTGACTTCAATATACTATTTACGATCCATCTTTTACAGTGATGTAATTGACTTAACCTAACACAGTTTTCTTATATATATATATATATATATTAAGTCGGATCTTAAGCTCACCCCTTATCCAACTCACTCGAGCTCACCCCTCTTTAGCGACGGATCCGACAACGGTTCGGTCATATAACCGTCGTCTATACTTTTAGCGACAGACAACATATAACGTCGCTAAAAGTATAGACGACGGTTGTATGCCCGAACCGTTGTCGGGTCCATCGCTAAAGGGAGGTGAGCTCGGGTGAGTTGAATAAGGGGTGAGCTTAAGATCCAGACCGATATATATATATATATATATATATATATATATATATATATATATATATATATATATATATATATATACTAGAATTTGCTTCTTTAGCGATGGACAAAGTCGCTGAACATCAAATGTCGGCACTGATTACATAACATGGATACTTAATTAAAATATGCTTTATTATTTGACAACCAATTTTATGAAAAATGCAAATGGAATTATTGTAACCCATTACCAAATCATTATACAACAATATATAATACAATCTCTTTTAACGACATACATTTTCATCTTCAATTAAGCTACATAATCGGATTAGGATACCCTCTATTCCATTTATTCTTTAGATTCTCCTAATACATATTTAACAACAGGAAAATAATTTATAGCGATATTTTCAAAAACACGTATAATTGCATGTTTGCGTTAAATTTTATTACATCCGCTAATTGATTGTGAAGAATATTATTTTATCTTTGAATGTAATATTTTTTGTAATTCTATGTATGTGCACACCTAGAGAGAGGTGAATATGTGTTTAAGTTAAAAGTGATAAATGGTGAAAACTATTTATAACTTTATGCTACAGGTATAATTCAGACAGCTACGCCTGTCTGCTTTAGTGTCTGCTTTAGCTTATGTTCTTCGTTTCTTATTATCAGACAGCTAGACCTGTCTGCTTTAGTGTCTGGATTAGTGGCGTGAATAACAAAAAATTCAGAGCGCGAATGACAATTAAAGAGATAAACAGAAGTAAAAAATCACACCAAGATTTTTACGTGGTTCAGCCCCTATCCTCTAATCTAGTGGCCTAATCCATGTCCAATCCCAACTAGGATTGGAGACTCTTTTTATTAAACTTAATATTCAATTAAATACAATAAAAAGAACTCCCTGTTACAAAAAAGCTTTTCACTGATGGACACCTCTGCCCCCTTTGCACCTCTGTAACCTTTCTCACCACTGAGACCTTTGAAGCTTCCTTTGAACAGAATTACTACTATCAACTACACTTGTACTCGGAATACAAACTTTGTGATTACAAGAATATTATCAGCCCACAATAAAATAAGAGTGATGAAATATAAAGGCTGTAACAAAAGTTGACTTAAGAGCTTTCTGAGTCTGAATGGTATATGCTTGTGTTGCTCTCCTTCTGTCTCTACTTCCAATGCCGTGCAGGATTTATAGAGAGAAAGGAACAAACAGCTAGAAGAAAATAGTTAGCATTAATCATGGAATAAAGATATGATTACTTAATTTAAGGAGCTAACAAAGGATATCAAATCAGATAAAATTTAAATGCTTGAAATAGAATTTTAAATTCCAAATACAAACAAACATCCTTAAATAAATTATCACCCACGAGATATACTGATGAACAGAGGAGCCCGTTTGGGCTAGCAACAAATCTTCCTTGATAATATCAGTTATACCAACAAAACTTAATAAACTCCAATCCAAAACTTCCTTGATATCCTCCTAAACAAATCTTCCATAATTTTAAAAACATTCCAACTTACTAACGAAAAGAAATCAGTGATAATAGATCATGCAATACCCATAACTAATGCATGTCAATTATAATATAATAACCCATAATCCATGCATATTTAATAATATAATAATACACCATGAACCATGCACACTTAAATTAGTCATCAATCAAAACATCATAAATTCAAAAACCACCATTCTCCCCCTTTTTGATGATGATAATTTATGCACCAACATGCTCCCCCTAAGTATATGGCTCCCCCTAAATTTATGCATATTAAGGAGCAAAAGAAAATTATTTTATCCAAATAACCATCATTGCATATTTCAGCATAATATAGTATCTCAATATCAACATGAATATCAATTCAAACCAAGTTAAATATACCCCAAATATCTCTCCCCCTTTGTCATTATCAAAAAGAAATAAATCATCAAGTTATATCTCTCCCCCTTTGTCATCAACAAAAAATAATTCATATAATTAGTTATCTCACCCCATTTTGCAAATTGAAAGAATTAAGCACAAAGAATGACATTGGAGCAAGGTTATAACAAAATCACATATAGCAAGTAAACAATATAATCATACCTTTGTGATTTGTTACCTACGTATTAACATTTTGTTACCAGTAAAAATCTTGATAGCTGAGCTCCTTAGTTTAGATTTGACTTTTGTATTTTCAGAATAAAAAATCTCTTCACTAGCACTCCTTTTGGTCATCCCAATGTTGATGTCTTTAAAGCTCAGGTTAGGAGGATAATTTTTCACTGTTCTAGATGATCTAGGAAGCCTTACTGCAGTCATTTGCTTTTCAGGTTCAGGTTCTGAAATGTCAAGCTCCACATCAAACTGATCATCCAATTTTTCTTCTAATACAGACATGTTGAGCTTTCTGACGTTAGGCGTCTGCATGTCGGCATTTTCAACTAAAACAGATGACTCAGGTTGTCTAATTTCATTTGTTTGTTGTCCACGTTCATCTGATTTTTCTTCTGATGCAGACGGCTCAGGCTATCCGGATTGAGCTGTCTGTTTTCCACTAAACAAGTTGTCTTTACCAGCAGAAAAGATTTTGCCAAATAATTTATAGGTAACTTACTCTCTCAATATCATCCATCTCCTTTTTGATCTTGAGACACCTACAAAATAAACAAATAGTCTCTATCTTTTTGGTACCCAAATCTTCTTGGGTCCTTTTGGGTTAGTAACATATAAATCACTTTTCTTTACCCAAACTTGTTTTATTTTTATTTTATTACAATTAGTATTAAAATGACCTTTAAAACCACATTTTTTACAAGTAACAAACGGTGAACAATAAAGTGGTTTATGCCTTGATTTACTATTAATCATTCTAATATTATTATTAGTCCTATTTTTCACATTTTTAATAGGATTATACCCAATCCCTTGTTTATCAAGACTGGACCTTTGTGCCCCTAACATAACATTTAGGTTCTCTTCTTCTTGTACAAATTTAGCAAGATCATTTTTTAAAGATGCTATTTCTGCATTTATTACATTATCATCATATTGCATATTCATAATTTTTCCATCATTAAAAGCATCTATGCATACATCTCTCATTTTTAATTTTTCTTTTAAAATTTGATTTTCATTTTTAAGATATTCATTTTCTTTTCTTTCTTCAATAAATGACTCAACTTCATTCATTAGCTCATTTACGCAGTTCTTAAAATAAGCAGTTTTCTTTTTAAGCCTTTGATTTTCATTTTGTAAAGCAATATAATCAGGTATAGATATTCCAAAAGCTTCATGAAAATTTGTTACCTCAAGTTGATCATCGTCTTCTAGTCCTATGAAACATAATTGGCCAATTTCTTCTTCTTGTTCTGTTTTGGACTTGCTCATTGGAGTTGAGTTACCTTTTTGATTCTTCCTTTGATTCTTTCTTTGAAGTAGTCTCTCGATTTTTCTTGAGAGCATTTCAATTTCTTCATCAAAATCTTCATCATTGCTTTCTATGTAGCTTTCAACTTGTAGAGCTAAGGTCTTCTTCTTAGGTGCCTCATCTTCTTCATCATACAATTTTAATCGGTTTTCAAACTCTTCAAGTTCTCCGAATAAGGTAAGAGTTTTCTTCAAGTTCTTCGCAACATAAAGGCGGCAAAGGGAATCTTTTGCTCCTCGGAGCAACCCAAGACATCAAATATCTTGGTGATCTGCTTTATCCATGTTTCAGCTACAAGTGGTTTGGGTTCTCCCTTAAACTCCGGTGGTCCCAACTCCTTAAACTGTTTAGCGGTGACCGCCAGAGAGTTTCCAGTATTTCCACCTACGTTGTGGACAGGAGCCGCTTTCACCTGTTGTTGCATGAATTGCATAAAGCCTCTGAACATTTGAGCATTCATCATTTGGTCAGTGTTGTTGTTTGCATGAGGATTGTCACCTTCCTGATGCACATTATCCTGATTATTGATATGTGGTGAATCAACAGTCGCCTGTGCTCCATTGCTATTCTCAACATTCTCAGATGCCATTTCCAGATACTGTCACAAAATAAAAATTAATTGATATGTCATATTTTATCCTTATATTATGACCGACCAATTAAATACCATGCAAATAAACTTAGGTAGGTCATACTAGCGAAGAAATTTCCCGTCTCTCCCCTCCTAGTTCTATTCTCACATCTTAGCCAGGGATCATATCCCTAAGCTCTGATACCAACTGTGACGCCCCCAAAATTAGGTATACATCACCCATCTTGGGTCGTCAGATACATAGTACAGAATACAAATACAACTTACTAATACAACTGTCGTGTACAATACGACAAAACATAAACTGTGAGTTTGAATACAAATATTATCTTCTAGAGAGTATTCATACTCAAAAGGAGTCCTCATTACATTTATTAACACACCATTACATAGAATAATGAGGACTACTAACTAATACTATCATTCGGACCATCACTCCGTTCCCCGACTTGCCCCAGCTACGTTCTCATTTCCTGAAGAGAACAGTGAAAGAAAGGGTGAGCTCAACTAGCCCAGTAAGAAATATTATGACTAAGATAATGCAGAATAAATTATCATTAGCCTTCAACAATGTTAAACTGATAAAATATAATAGACATCAAGTTTAACTGCAGCGGAACAAGCAATCCATTAAAAGAGTCAAGTAGAAAATAAACTCTACTATCTTTTATGATTTAAAAGATTTTTCAACACTGTGATCGCTGAGACTCAGCTTAATAAAATAATCCACATCATCGAATCACCCCTGCACTACGGCCAAGGATATTCGTATATTCATTAATGGTCATGATCATGCCAACAACTGTCCATCAATGCACTACGGGCCAATGAGGACTTTTACCACATCATTTGTAACATTACGGTCATGATTATACCGAATAATCCCTGGTCATAATCATACCAAGTCCATCTATGCACTACAGGCCACAGATGACTTTCAACATTTTATAAACATGAGAATGATGACAATGATATAAGAATTCAATAAAACAAGTTCAAGAATTAATTTATCCAGGAATTAACAACGTCCAAATTGTCAACATGATACTACTTTGTGGAGTAAAATTCAAGAATGATCAGAAGAATATTTTCATGAATAGATACTAGATGAAACGCAATTATCAAGGATATTCCACAAATTTCATGGAGTATAGAAGTCAAAACTTAACCAACTGAGTACAATAAAGAATGAAATAACAAAAGAAATCACCATGCATGCGATAGACCGCACAGACAGGTTATTCTTAACAGAATAATAAATAATGGAACCAGGTCCGGCGTAAACGCACAGACAGGATATTCCGACAGAATAATAAATAATGGAACCAGGTCCGGTGTAAAACACACAGACAGGATATTCCAACAGAATAATAAATAATGGAACCAGGTCCGGTGTAAAACACACAGACAGGATGTTCCAACAGAATAATAATAAAAACGGAACCAGGTCCGGTGTAAAACACACAGACAGGATGTTCCAACAGAATAATAGAAGAATGTCACCAAGTATAGGGTAGACCGCGTATACAGGTTATTCCAACAGAATAATAAGAAATGGAATAACAACAGTTCTCTTCATGAATAAGAAAGAATAACACCCCTTACCGTTTTAAAGAAGAGCTGAAATAAGGAAGTAGTTAAGTAGCAGAATACTCTTCTTCTCTCTCTCTATAGTTTCTCTCTATAGTTTCTCTCTATAGTTTCTCTCTCTAGAGTTCAGTGAATTCGTAAGAAATAATGAAGGAATGAGCTGCTATTTATAGAAAAATAGAATGCATAGTAACTAATCCATGAACGGTCCAGATTGATTACTTTAATCTGACGGTCCATATTTAAAGAAAAATCTTTTAAATAAAATATAATATATTCTATTTATAGAATAACTTTAATAAAGTATTTTGTTTTATATAAAAAGATGTTTCTGTTTTATTACGTTAATAATACGAATAAAACAAAACGTCATTATCGCTAAATAATTCATATTATTAACTGACAATAATTGAATCAAACTGAGTGACTTCTCACATAAGCATTAATAATCAATACCGTGTGCTACTATGCAACCACACGTATTACTGTACTTTTACTACCGAGTAGTTCAACAGTAACAATGGTAAAACTTCCGCCGTTATTTTTAATAAAATATTTTTGTCGTTTTCTCAATCCGACAATAATTCCGTTGTGGGGTCCACCAATGATTGTGTCGTTGTACGAATATTCCCTGTTAAAACGAATATTCCCCGACCAATCGAATATTATATAACAACTTGCGTACTTTGCAAAATTTATAAATATTACCCACAACTATAACATTATATCAAATTAACTCCATAATATTCAAAAATGATATTTATAGAAAATTCATCTTTATTTATAAAAGTTGGGGTCTTACAACCTCCCCTTCTTATGAAATTTCGCCCTCGAAATTAGGGTACGTACCTGGTATGTCGAAGAGGTAAGGATACCTTGATTTCATTTCAGATTCTAACTCCCAAGTCATTTCCTCAACATCGTGGTTTCTCCACAAAACTTTGACTTGAGGTATAACCTTGGAGCGTAGAATATGTTCCTTCTTATCCAAGATTTGAACAGGAACTTCTTCATACGTCAAATCTTCCGCTATTTCGTCCGGTTCTAACTCAATAATGTGGTTCGGGTCTTCCACATATTTGCGTAACATGGATATGTGAAAAACGTTATGAACACGAGACATACTTGGCGGTAAAGCGAGTCTATAAGCCACAGTTCCTACTCGATCGAGGATTAAAAATGGACCGATGAATCGAGGATTGAGCTTTCCTCTCTTTCCAAATCTCGTAACTCCTTTCCATGGAGCAACACGTAAGAACACATGATCTCCTACATCAAATTCCACGTCCTTTCGATGAAGATCAGCATAACTCTTTTGTCGATCTTGTGAGGTTTTTATACGTTGTCGGATCGTTTGAATCTTTTCTGTAGTCATACGTACCAACTCCGGTCCCAACAACGTTGCTTCACCCACCTCATCCCAGCATACTGGAGAACGACATTTTCTTCCATACAATGCTTCGAATGGAGCCATGCCAATACTTGCTTGATAACTGTTGTTGTAGGAAAACTCCACCAATGGTAAGAACTTGTCCCAACTTCCCTTGAAGTCAAAGACACAGAGTCTTAATAGATCTTCAAGAGTTTGAATAGTCCTCTCTGATTGTCCGTCCGTCTGAGGATGATATGCTGAACTAAATCGTAACTCCGTGCCCATAGCTTTTTGTAAACTAACCCAAAATCGTGAAGTGAATCTTGGGTCTCGGTCAGAAACTATGGATACTGGCATACCATGCAGTCTTACAATCTCGTTTATGTACATACGAGCAAGACGTTCAAGTGTATAAGTTTCTCGTATCGGTAAGAAATGAGCAGACTTGGTCAATCTATCAACAATGACCCAAATCGCATCAATACCTTGAGAAACCCTAGGAAGACCGGTAACGAAATCCATGGTAATGTGCTCCCACTTCCATTCTGGAATTTCAAGTGGTTGCAATGGACCTTTTGGTACTTGATGCTCCGCTTTGACTCGTTGACAAGTTAGACACCTTGAGATAAACAACGCTATCTCTCTCTTCATATTGCTCCACCAAAATGTATGACGAAGATCATGATACATTTTGGTACTTCCAGGATGGATTGCAAACGGTGTGTTGTGCGCCTCCATCATGATTTCATACTTTAAATCAGGGTTGTTAGGAACACAAAGTCTGGAGTTGACTCGAAGTATTCCTTCTTCATCGATTCTTGCTTCCGGCATAGCACCTTCTTGCACTTTCTTCCTCATACGCATCAGCTCCAGGTCTGTAGCTTGAGCAGCTTTAACTTTATCGATTAAAGTCGGTTCTACTCGTATATTCGCCATCATCACATGGGTCCCTGGAGTCTTTAACTCTATCTCCATCCTTTGCAAATCACACAAAATGGGCCTTTGTGTTGACAATATCGCACTTGTACTTGCATATGATCTTCTACTCAATGCGTCAGCTACCACGTTCGCTTTTCCAGGATGGTATTGAATGGTATGATCATAATCTTTCAACAGTTCAAGCCAACGTCGTTGTCGCATGTTGAGTTCCTTTTGAGTGAAGAAATATTTGAGGCTTTTATGATCCGTAAAGATCTCCACCTTCTCCCCATACAAGTAATGCCTCCAAATTTTAAGTGCAAAGACAACAGCTGCCAACTCTAGATCATGAGTAGGATAATTCCTCTCATATTCCTTGAGTTGTCTTGATGCATAGGCTATGACTTTTCCATGTTGCATGAGAACGCATCCCAACCCTTTGCTCGAAGCATCACTGTAGATGACAAATCCCTCCGAGCCAGATGGTATTGTTAGAACAGGTGCTGAAATGAGTCTCCTCTTGAGTTCTTGAAAACTCTGCTCACATTCTTCGCTCCAACCGAACTTTGTATCTTTTCGAGTCAGCTGAGTTAATGGAGTAGCGATTCGAGAAAATCCTTCCACGAATCTCCGATAATAACCAGCTAAACCAAGAAAGCTACGTACTTCGGTCACTGATTTAGGTTGCTCCCAGCTTTGAATAGCTTCAATCTTTGCCGGGTCAACCGATATTCCACGACTTGATACTACGTGCCCAAGGAATGCTACCTCCTCCAGCCAGAACTCGCATTTCTTCAACTTGGCATAAAGTTTGTATTCACGAAGCTTTTGGAGTACCAGCCTCAAGTGTTGCTCATGATCTTCACGGCTTTTGGAATAAACAAGGATGTCATCGATAAAGACGACCACAAAGTGATCCAAATATTCCTTGAATACCCGGTTCATCATATCCATGAAGGCAGCAGGAGCATTAGTCAATCCAAAAGACATAACTAAGAATTCATAATGCCCATACCGAGTTCTGAAGGCAGTCTTTGGAATATCCTCAGTTCTAACCTTCAGCTGATGATATCCAGAACGAAGATCGATCTTTGAAAAGAATTGTGCTCCTTGCAACTGGTCAAACAGGTCATCAATACGTGGCAATGGGTACCTATTTTTGATGGTGACATGATTCAACTCCCGATAATCAATACAAAGTCGCATACTCCCATCTTTCTTCTTCACGAACAGAACAGGAGCACCCCAAGGAGAAGTACTAGGACGAATAAAACCAATGTCTAACAATTCCTGCAGTTGGTCTTTAACTCCTGAAGTTCAATAGGAGCCATTCGATATGGGGCTTTGGAAATGGGTTTTGTACCGGGTTCAAGGTCGATACAAAATTCAATTTCACGCTCTGGGGGTAGGCCAGGAAGTTCTTCGGGAAATACGTCAGGAAATTTATTAACAACAGAAATATCATTCAAAGCTGACGTATTTTTGTTTAGATCTGTGACATGAGCTAAGAAAGCTTGACATCCGTTTTTCAATAAACGAATAGCTTTATGGCTTGAGATGACAGCGATTGATTTTAATGGTTTGGTTGCTTGAATTCGCATAATAGGTCGATTAGGAATATGAAAGCTAACAACCTTACGAAAACAATCAATTTTTGCATGATGAGTAGTTAACCAATCAATCCCTAGAATCACGTCAAATGCAAGTATTTTTAATGAAATCAGATCGACAGGTAATGTGTGGGTACCAACTTGAACCAAACAAGACTTATAAACCGTGGATGTAATGAAGGTTTCTCCCAATGGAGTTTCAACAGCTAAGTCAAAGTCTAATTTCTCCGGAATCAAATTTAATCGATGAGCGCAAGTAGGAGAAATAAAAGAATGGGTAGAACCGGTATCAAATAAAGTATAGACTTCGTTAGAGTTTATGATAAGCTTACCCGTGATGACCTCATTCGGGTTCCTTGCTCTCTGGGAGTTCACAACAAACGCTCTCCCTTGCACAACCGGTTTTGACTTTTCTGGGACGGCCTTTGGTGCCTCCATCCTAGCTGAATTTGTCTTCGGTAAACGACAAAATCGGGCTAAATGACCTTCTCTTCCACAATTATAACATGCTTTGGACGGCATCGCGCAGTTTGGACTGATGTGCCCCTCCCCTCCGCATTTGAAACATATGATAGGTGGTCGTTCTCCTTCCTTAACGACAGGTGCTGGTGCTGACGTCTTTCCATCATTGTTGAATCTCCTCTTCTTGAAATGCCCATTCTTATTGTTTTGGCCCTGATTACCACCGAAGTGGTTACCATTTCTGGCCTGTTGATTCCCTCCACGCTTGTTGTCACCGCTTCGATGACTGCTCTCACTGGTATTATCATTTTGCCGGCTGCTCTCTTTTGGTTGCGTTGTCTCGTTATCGCGCTCCACCAACTGAGCCCTATTTACAACATCTGAATACAAACACAGTTTATGAGAAACAAGATGTTGACGTATCTCCGGCTTCAAACCTCTTAAAAACATCCGCGTCATTCTTTCTTCATTATCCACCAGGTGGGACGCAAACCGGGATAACTCCGCAAATTTTGCCTCGTACTGCGACACGGTCATATTATTCTGCTCCAATTTGATGAACTCCACCTCCTTCATGTGACGAATACTCTCGGGAAAGTATTTGTCGTTAAACAGCTCTTGGAACTTCTCCCAAGACATCTTCAGTGCGGCAGGTTGAGTACGCTTTATCGATTCCCACCAGTAATCTGCCTCTCCTCGCAACATAAAGGCGGCAAAGGGAACCTTTTGCTCCTCGGAGCAACCCAAGACATCAAATATCTTGGTGATCTGCTTTATCCATGTTTCAGCTACAAGTGGTTTGGGTTCTCCCTTAAACTCCGGTGGTCCCAGCTCCTTAAACTGTTTAGCGGTGACCGCCAGAGAGTTTCCAGTATTTCCACCTACGTTGTGGACAGGAGCCGCTTTCACCTGTTGTTGCATGAATTGCATAAAGCCTCTGAACATTTGATCATTCATCATTTGGTCAGTGTTGTTGTTTGCATGAGGATTGTCACCTTCCTGATGCACATTATCCTGATTATTGATATGTGGTGAATCAACAGTCGCCTGTGCTCCATTGCTATTCTCAACATTCTCAGATGCCATTTTCAGATACTGCCACAAAATAAAAATTAATTGATATGTCATATATTATCCTTATATTATGACCGACCAATTAAATACCATGCAAATAAACTTAGGTAGGTCATACTAGCGAAGGAATTCCCCGTCTCTCCCCTCCTAGTTCTATTCTCACATCTTAGCCAGGGATCATATCCCTAAGCTCTGATACCAACTGTGACGCCCCCAAAATTAGGTATACATCACCCATCTTGGGTCGTCAGATACATAGTACAGAATACAAATACAACTTACTAATACAACTGTCGTGTACAATACGACAAAACATAAACTGTGAGTTTGAATACAAATATTATCTTCTAGAGAGTATTCATACTCAAAAGGAGTCCTCATTACATTTATTAACACACCATTACATAGAATAGTGAGGACTACTAACTAATACTATCATTCGGACCATCACTCCGTTCCCCGACTTGCCCCAGCTACGTTCTCATTTCCTGAAGAGAACAGTGAAAGAAAGGGTGAGCTCAACTAGCCCAGTAAGAAATATTATGACTAAGATAATGCAGAATAAATTATCATTAGCCTTCAACAATGTTAAACTGATAAAATATAATAGACATCAAGTTTAACTGCAGCGGAACAAGCAATCCATTAAAAGAGTCAAGTAGAAAATAAACTCTACTATCTTTTATGATTTAAAAGATTTTTCAACACTGTGATCGCTGAGACTCAGCTTAATAAAATAATCCACATCATCGAATCACCCCTGCACTACGGCCAAGGATATTCGTATATTCATTAATGGTCATGATCATGCCAACAACTGTCCATCAATGCACTACGGGCCAATGAGGACTTTTACCACATCATTTGTAACATTACGGTCATGATTATACCGAATAATCCCTGGTCATAATCATACCAAGTCCATCTATGCACTACAGGCCACAGATGACTTTCAACATTTTATAAACATGAGGATGATGACAATGATATAAGAATTCAATAAAACAAGTTCAAGAATTAATTTATCCAGGAATTAACAACGTCCAAATTGTCAACATGATACTGCTTTGTGGAGTAAAATTCAAGAATGATTAGGAGAATATTTTCATGAAAAGATACTGGATGAAACGCAATTATCAAGGATATTCCACAAATTTCATGGAGTATAGAAGTCAAAACTTAACCAACTGAGTACAATAAAGAATGGAATAACAAAAGAAATCACCATGCATGCGATAGACCGCACAGACAGGTTATTCCAACAGAATAATAAATAATGGAACCAGGTCCGGCGTAAACGCACAGACAGGATATTCCGACAGAATAATAAATAATGGAACCAGGTCCGGTGTAAAACACACAGACAGGATATTCCGACAGAATAATAAATAATGGAACCAGGTCCGGTGTAAAACACACAGACAGGATGTTCCAACAGAATAATAATAAAAACGGAACCAGGTCCGGTGTAAAACACACAGACAGGATGTTCCGACAGAATAATAAATAATGGAACCAGGTCCGGTGTAAAACACGCAGACAGGATGTTCCAACAGAATAATAACAAAAACGGAACCAGGTCCGGTGTAAAACACACAGACAGGATGTTCCAAATAATAGCAGAATGTCACCAAGTATAGGGTAGACCACGTATACAGGTTATTCCAACAGAATAATAAGAAATGGAATAACAACAGTTCTCTTCATGAATAAGAAAGAATAACACCCCTTACCGTTTTAAAGAAGAGCTGAAGTAAGGAAGTAGTTAAGTAGCAGAATACTCTTCTTCTCTCTCTCTATAGTTTCTCTCTATAGTTTCTCTCTCTAGAGTTCAGTGAATTCGTAAGAAATAATGAAGGAATGAGCTGCTATTTATAGAAAAATAGAATGCATAGTAACTAATCCATGAACGGTCCAGATTGATTACTTTAATCTGACGATCCATATTTAAAGAAAAATCTTTTAAATAAAATATAATATATTCTATTTATAGAATAACTTTAATAAAGTATTTTGTTTTATATAAAAAGATGTTTCTGTTTTATTACGTTAATAATACGAATAAAACAAAACGTCATTATCGCTAAATAATTCATATTATTAACTGACAATAATGAATCAAACTGAGTGACTTCTCACATAAGCATTAATAATCAATACCGTGTGCTACTATGCAACCACACGTATTATTGTACTTTTACTACCGAGTAGTTCAACAGTAACAATGGTAAAACTTCCGCCGTTATTTTTAATAAACTATCTTTGTCGTTTTCTCAATCCGACAATAATTCTGTTGTGGGGTCCACCAATGATTGTGTCGTTGTACGAATATTCCCTGTTAAAACGAATATTCCCCGACCAATCGAATATTATATAACAACTTGCGTACTTTGCAAAATTTATAAATATTACCCACAACTATAACATTATATCAAATTAACTCCATAATATTCAAAAATGATATTTATAGAAAATTCATCTTTATTTATAAAAGTTGGGGTCTTACACTTGTTTTATGGCAGTATTTGAGAATGTCGACTGAGAATGTTAACAGTGGAGTAAATGAAACCGTGGAGACACCTGTACTCACCAACGAGGAGAACGTGCAACAGGCTAGCAATGTTCCTCCTGTGAACAACACCACTGAGCAGACGGTGAACGATGAGATGTTTAGAAGCTTTTTACGATTCATGCAAAACCAGACGAAGGAGATTCCTGTTCAAAATATAGGAAGAAACAATGGCAACGCACAGCTGATCACAGCCAAGCAGTTCAAAGAGTTGGGACCACCAGAATTCTGGGGAAAGCCGGATCCGATTAAGGCGGAGACATGGGTCAAGCAAATTACCAAGATATTTGATGTCTTGAGATGTACGGAGGAACAGAAGGTTCCATTTGCCACCTTTATGTTCCGTGGCGAGGCAGACTACTAGTGGAAATCTGTGAAGCGTACCCATCCAGCCGCACTCATAATGTCTTGGGAGACATTTCAGAAACTTTTCAACGAAAAATACTTTCCTGAAAGTATTCGCCATATGAAGGAGGTAGAGTTTATTAGACTAGAATAAACCAACATGACGGTGTCCCAATACGAGGTGAAGTTCGCAGAGTTATCCAGGTTTGCACCTCATTTGGTGGAGAATGAGGAATGTATGACGCGGATGTTTCTGAGAGGTTTAAAACCCGGCATACGTCAATATCTCATTTCTCATAAATTTTCTCTCTATTCAGATGTTGTCAACAGGGCTCAATTATTAGAGCGAGATAACGAGTATGGTCAATCGAGGGACCACAACCAAGATCATACCGGTGACAGCAGTCATCAGAACAACGATAACCAGCGGAGAAACAAGAATACAGACAAGAACGGCAACCACTCTGGTGGTAATCGTGGTCATGAAAATAGAAGAAGCGAGTCGAGAGGAGATTTTAAAAAGAGGAGATTCAACAATGATAATACGAAGACGTCAGCACCAGCAGCAACTAGTTCCAAGGGAGGAGAACGACCACCGGGTCATATGCTATAAGTGCGAAAAAGAAGGACATATCAGCCCAAACTGCCCACAACAGTTTAAGGTATGTTATAACTGTGGAAAGGAAGGACATATCGCTCGAGATTGCACTGTAGCGAAACCATGTCCAACTGGGGTGGTGACTCAAAAAGCTGTCCCAGAAAAGTCAAAGTCAACGGTTCTTGGAAGAGCGTTTGTCGTGACTGGTCAACATACGAGGAACCCAAACGAAGTTAGCACGGGTTAGTTAATTATAAATTCTTGCGAAGTTTATACCTTACTAGATACCGGGTGTTACCCATTCATTTATCTCTTCTGCTTATACTCAACGTTTAAACTTGACTCCAGAGAAAATTAGACTTTGACTTATCTGTTGAAACTCCGTTAGGAGAAACTTTCATCACATCCGCTGTTTATAAATCTTGTTTGATCCAAGTTGGCACCATCACATTACTTGTTGACCTTATCTCTTTAAAGATACTTGCTTTTGATGTGATTTTAGGGATCGATTGGTTAACTACTCATCATGCCAAATTGATTGCTTTTGTAAGGTTGTTAGTTTTCATATTCCTAAGCAACCTGTTATTCAAATTTAGGCAACCAAACTATTGAAGTCAAACTCTTTCATATCAAGTCGTAAAGTTATTCGTTTATTGAAAAACGGATGTCAAGTTTTCTTAGCTATGTTATGGACTTGAACAAAAATACGTTAGATTTGAATGATATTTCTATTGTTAGTAAATCCCTGACGTATTTCCTGAAGAATTTCTTGGCCTACGCGTGATATTGAATTTTGTATCATCTTTGAATCTGGTACAAAACTCACTTCTAAAATCTCATATCGAATAGCTCCTATTGAACTTCAGGAGTTAAAAACCTAACTGTAGAAGTTTGTACCCGAGCCTCTATCTGGTAACTTCCTTTGTAGAATGCACTGAAGCCAGACTCTCCGTAGGGGATGCCATATTCGTATGGTAGTAAACTGATAGGTGTCATTGTGACGTGCTATCCACGATTGGGATATGAGTCACAGTTAAGAGCAACCTAAGTCAGTAATCGAAATACCTAGCTTTTTGGGCTTAACTGGTTACTATCGGAGATTCGTGGAAGGATTTTCTCGAATCGCTACTCCGTTAACTTAGCTGACTCGGAAGGATATCAAATTCGTATGGAGCGAAGAATGCGAGAAGAGTTTCCAAGAGCTTAAGAGGAGACTCATTTCGGCACCTGTTCTGACAATACCATCTGGTTCGGATGGATTTGTTATCTACAGCGATGCTTCAGGCAAAGGGTTAGGATGTGTTCTCATGCAACGTGGGAAAGTCATAGCCTATGCATCGCGACAACTTAATGAATATGAGAGGAATTATCCTACTTATGATCTAGAGTTGGCAGCAGTCGTTTTCGCGCTAAAGATCTGGAGGCACTATCTATATGGGGAGAAAGTGGAGATATATTCAGACCATAAAAGCCTCAAATATTTCTTCACTCAAAAAGAACTCAACATGCGGCAATGACGTTGGCTCGAGCTGTTGAAAGATTACGACCACACTATTCAATACCATCCTGGAAAAGCAAACGCGGTAGCTGACGCGTTGAGTAGAAGATCATATGCAGGAATGAGTGCGATGATGTCAAGTATACGCGTAGAACCAACTTTAATCGATAAAGTTAAAGTTGCTCAAGCTACAGACCCGGAGCTGATGCGTATGAAGAAGAAAGTGCAAGAAGGTGCTATTCTAGAAGCAAGAATCGATGAAGAAGGAATACTTCGAGTCCACTCCAGACATTGTGTTCCTAACAATTCTGATTTGAAGTACAAGATCATGATGGAGGCACACAATACACCATTTACAATCCATCCTGGAAGTACTAAAATGTATCGTGATCTTCGACATACATTTTGGTGGAACAATATGAAGAGAGAGATTGCAAAGTTTATCTCGAGGTGTTTAACTTGTCAACGTGTAAAGGCGGATCATCAAGTACCAAAAGGTTCATTGCAACCACTTGAGATTCTGAAATGGAAGTGGGAACACATTACTATGGATTTTGTTTCGGGTCTTCCCAAGGTTTCTCAAGGCATAGATGCGATTTGGGTTATTATTGATAGATTAACCAAGTCTGCTCATTTCTTGCCGATACGGGAGACTTATTCCCTTGAACGTCTTGCTAGTATATACGTGAATGAGATTGTAAGGTTACATGGCATGCCAGTATCCATAGTTTCGGATCGTGACCCAAGATTTACTTCAAGATTTTAGGTTAGCTTGCAAAAAGCTATAGGCACAGATTTACGATTTAATTCGGCATACCATCCTCAAACGGACGGACAATCAGAGAGGACTATTCAAACTCTTGAAGTTCTATTAAGACTTTGTGTCCTAGATTTCAAAGGAAGTTGAGATAAGTACCTACCATTGGTGGAATTCTCCTACAATAACAGTTATCGGGCAAGTATAGGTGTGGCTCCATTTGAAGCATTGTATGGACGAAAGTGTCGCTCTCCAGTATGTTGGGATGAGGTGGGAGAAGCAACGTTGTTGGGACCAGAGTTGGTACGAATGACTACAGAGAAGATCCAAACGATTCGACAACGTATACAAACGGCACAGGATCGACAAAAGAGTTATGCGGATCTTCATTGAAAGGACGTGGAATTTGACATTGGGGATCATGTATTATTACGTGTAGCTCCATGGAAAGGAGTTACAAGATTTGGGAAGAGATGAAAGCTCAATCCACGATTTATTGGTCCATTTCAGATTCTTGACCGAGTAGGAAATGTGGCCTATAGACTCGCATTATGTAAGACCCCAATTTTTATAAATAAAGATGAATTTTCTATAAATATCATTTTTGAATATTATGTAGTTAATTTGATATAATGTTATAGTTGTGGGTAATATTTATAAATTTTGCAAAGTAAGCAAGTTGTTATAAAATATTTGTTTGGTCGGAGAATATTCTTTTTGTCGGGGAATATTCGTACGACGGCACAATCATTGGTGGACCCCACAACGGAATTATTGTCGGATTGAGAAAACGACAGAATTATCTTTCTATAAAAATAACAGCTGAGGTATTACGTTAAAATCGTTAAAACTGTTGAACTACTTGGTAGTAAAAGTACAGTAATACGCGTGGTTGCATAGTAGCACACGGTATTGATTATTGATGCTTACGTGAGAAGTCACTCAGCTATACTCAATTATTGCTACAGTAATTGCTGCATCATATCTCTTAAATTATTGTCATAGTATCATCTGTTATATTATTGAGACGTTGTGGTAAGTTTGGTTATTTTATGGGGGGCCATATGTCATCATCTAAGAGTCTCTTGGTCAATAGTATTTACCTTGTCAATAGTAATTACCTTCGTCAATAGTATTTACCTTGGTCAATAGTAATTACCTTCGTCAATAGTATTTACCTTGGTCAATAGTAATTACCTTCGTCAATAGTATTTACCTTCGTCAATAGTATTTACCTTGGTCAATAGTAATTACTTTCGTCAATAGTAGTTGTCCCTTCAATATTACCAAGAGTCATTTGACCCTTCGTTAAGACCAAGAGTCATTTGACCCTTCGTTAAGACCAAGAGCCACCCTCAGTTTTTCTATAAATAGAGGCCTAGGGCTTCATTATTTTTCACGAATTCATTCAAGCTATAGAGAGAGAAAGTATAGAGAGAATAAGAGAGAGAGAATAAAAGTATTCTGCTACATCACTTTTCCAATATCCAGTTCTTTTAAGGTAGGGAATATTATTTCTTTTATATTCATGAAGAGAACTTCTGTTATTCCATTTGTTATTATTCTGTTGGAATAACCAGTATACGCGGTCTACCCTATACTTGGTGACATTCTTCTATTATTCTGTTGGAACATCCTGTCTGTGTGTTTTACACCGGACCTGGTTCCGTTTATTATTCTGTTGGAACATCCTGTCTGTGTGTTTTACACCGGACCTGGTTCCGTTTTATTATTATTCTGTTGGAATATCCTGTCTGTGTGTTTTACACCGGACCTGGTTCCATTATTTATTATTCTGTCGGAATATCCTGTCTGTGCGTTTACGCCGGACCTGGTTCCATTATTTATTATTCTATTGGAATAACCTGTCTGTGCGGTCTATCGCATGCATGGTGATTTCTTTTGTTATTCCATTCTTTATTATACTCAGTTGGTTAAGTTTTGACTTCTATACTCCATGAAATTTGTGGAATATCCTTGATAGTTGCGTTTCATCCAGTATCTTTTCAAGAAAATATTCTTCTAAGCATTCTTGAATTTTACTCCACAATGCAGTATCATGTTGACAATTTGGACGTTGTTAATTCCTGGATAAATTAATTCTTGAACTTGTTTTATTGAATTCTTATATCATTGTCATCATCCTCATGTTTATAAAATGTTGAAAGTCATCTGTGGCCTGTAGTGCATAGATGGACTTGGTATGATTATGACCAGGGATTATTCGGTATAATCATGACCGTAATGTTACAAATGATGTGGTAAAAGTCCTCATTGGCCCGTAGTGCATTGATGGACAGTTGTTGGCATGATCATGACCATTAATGAATATACGAATATCCTTGGCCGTAGTGCAGGGGTGATTCGATGATGTGGATTATTTTATTAAGCTGAGTCCCAGCGATCACAGTGTTGAAAAACTTTTTAAATCATAAAAGATAGTAGAGTTTATTTTCTACTTGACTCTTTTAATGGATTGCTTGTTCCGCTACAGTTAAACTTGATGTCTATTATATTTTATCAGTTTAACATTGTTGAAGGCTAATGATAATTTATTCTGCATTATCTTAGTCATAATATTTCTTACTGGGCTAGTTGAGCTCACCCTTTCTTTCACTGTTCTCTTCAGGAAATGAGAACGTAGCTGGGACAAGTCGGGGTACGGAGTGATGGTCCGAATGATAGTATTAGTTAGTAGTCCTCACTATTCTATGTAATGGTGTGTTAATAAATGTAATGAGGACTCCTTTTGAGTATGAATACTCTCTAGAAGATAATATTTGTATTCAAACTCACAGTTTATGTTTTGTCGTATTGTACACGACAGTTGTATTAATTAGTTGTATTTGTATTCTGTACTATGTATCTGACGACCCAAGATGGGTGATGTATACCTAATTTTGGGGGCGTCACAGTTGGTATCAGAGCTTAGGGATATGATCCCTGGCTAAGATGTGAGAATAGAACTAGGAGGGGAGAGACGGGGAATTCCTTCGCTAGTATGACATACCTAAGTTTATTTGCATGGTATTTAATTGGTCGGTCATAATATAAGGATAATATATGACATATCAATTAATTTTTATTTTGTGGCAGTATCTGAAAATGGCATCTGAGAATGTTGAGAATAGCAATGGAGCACAGACGACTGTTGATTCACCACATATCAATAATCAGGATAATGTGCATCAGGAAGGTGTCAATCCTCATGCAAACAACAACACTGACCAAATGATGAATGATCAAATGTTCAGAGGCTTTATGCAATTCATGCAACAACAGGTGAAAGCGGCTCCTGTCCACAACGTAGGTGGAAATACTGGAAACTCTCTGGCGGTCACCGCTAAACAGTTTAAGGAGCTGGGACCACCGGAGTTTAAGGGAGAACCCAAACCACTTGTAGCTGAAACATGGATAAAGCAGATCACCAAGATATTTGATGTCTTGGGTTGCTCCGAGGAGCAAAAGGTTCCCTTTGCCGCCTTTATGTTGCGAGGAGAGGCAGATTACTGGTGGGAATCGATAAAGCGTACTCAACCTGCCGCACTGAAGATGTCCTGGGAGAAGTTCCAAGAGCTGTTTAACGACAAATACTTTCCCGAGAGTATTCGTCACATGAAGGAGGTGGAGTTCATCAAATTGGAGCAGAATAATATGACCGTGTCGCAGTACGAGGCAAAATTTGCGGAGTTATCCCGGTTTGCGTCCCACCTGGTGGATAATGAAGAAAGAATGACGCGGATGTTTTTAAGAGGTTTGAAGCCGGAGATACGTCAACATCTTGTTTCTCATAAACTGTGTTTGTATTCAGATGTTGTAAATAGGGCTCAGTTGGTGGAGCGCGATAACGAGACAACGCAACCAAAAGAGAGCAGCCGGCAAAATGATAATACCAGTGAGAGCAGTCATCGAAGCGGTGACAACAAGCGTGGAGGGAATCAACAGGCCAGAAATGGTAACCACTTCGGTGGTAATCAGGGCCAAAACAATAAGAATGGACATTTCAAGAAGAGGAGATTCAACAATGATGGAAAGACGTCAGCACCAGCACCTGTCGTTAAGGAAGGAGAACGACCACCTATCATATGTTTCAAATGCGGAGGGGAGGGGCACATCAGTCCAAACTGCGCGATGCCGTCCAAAGCATGTTATAATTGTGGAAGAGAAGGTCATTTAGCCCGATTTTGTCGTTTACCGAAGACAAATTCAGCTAGGATGGAGGCACCAAAAGCCGTCCCAGAAAAGTCAAAACCGGTTGTGCAAGGGAGAGCGTTTGTTGTGAACTCCCAGAGAGCAAGGAACCCGAATGAGGTCATCACGGGTAAGCTTATTATAAACTCTAAAGAAGTTTATACTTTATTTGATACCGGTTCAACCCATTCTTTTATTTCTCCTACTTGCGCTCATCGATTAAATTTGATTCCGGAGAAATTAGACTTTGACTTATCTGTGAAAACTCCGTTGGGAGAAACCTTCATTACCTCCACTGTTTATAAGTCTTGTTTGGTTCAAGTTGGTACCCACACATTACCTATCGATCTGATTTCATTAAAAATACTTGCATTTGACGTGATTCTAGGGATTGATTGGTTAACTACTCATTATGCAAAAATTGATTGTTTTCGTAAGGTTGTTAGCTTTCATATTCCTAATCGACCTATTATGCGAATTCAAGCAACCAAACCATTAAAATCAATCGCTGTCATCTCAAGCCATAAAACTATTCGTTTATTGAAAAACGGATGTCAAGCTTTCTTAGCTCATGTCACAGATCTAAACAAAAATACGTCAGTTTTGAATGATATTTCTATTGTTAATAAATTCCCTGACGTATTCCCGAAGAACTTCCTGGCCTACCCCCAGAGCGTGAAATTGAATTTTGTATCGATCTTGAACCCGGTACAAAACCCATTTCCAAAGCCCCATATCGAATGGCTCCTATTGAACTTCAGGAGTTAAAGATCCAACTGCAGGAATTGTTAGACATTGGCTTTATTCGTCCTAGTACTTCTCCTTGGGGAGCTCCTGTTCTATTCGTGAAGAAGAAAGATGGAAGTATGCGACTTTGTATTGATTATCGGGAGTTGAATCATGTCACCATCAAAAACAGGTACCCATTGCCACGTATTGATGACCTGTTTGACCAGTTGCAAGGAGCACAATTCTTTTCAAAGATCGATCTTCGTTCTGGATATCATCAGCTGAAGGTTAGAACTGAGGATATTCCAAAGACGGCTTTTAGAACTCGGTACGGGCATTATGAATTCCTAGTCATGTCCTTTGGATTGACTAATGCTCCTGCTGCCTTCATGGATATGATGAACCGGGTATTCAAGGAATATTTGGATCACTTTGTGGTCGTCTTTATTGATGACATCCTTATTTATTCCAAAAGCCGTGAAGATCATGAGCAACACTTGAGGCTGGTACTCCAAAAGCTTCGTGAATACAAGCTTTATGCCAAGTTGAAGAAATGCGAGTTCTGGCTGGAGGAGGTAGCATTCCTTGGGCACGTAGTATCAAGTCGTGGAATATCGGTTGACCCGGCAAAGATTGAAGCTATTCAAAGCTGGGAGCAACCTAAATCAGTGACCGAGGTACGTAGCTTTCTTGGTTTAGCTGGTTATTATCGGAGATTCGTGGAAGGATTTTCTCGAATCGCTACTCCATTAACTCAGCTGACTCGGAAAGATACAAAGTTTGGTTGGAGCGAAGAATGTGAGCAGAGTTTTCAAGAACTCAAGAGGAGACTCATTTCAGCACCTGTTCTAACAATACCATCTGGCTCGGAGGGATTTGTCATCTACAGTGATGCTTCGAGCAAAGGGTTGGGATGCGTTCTCATGCAACATGGAAAAGTCATAGCCTATGCATCAAGACAACTCAAGGAATATGAGAGGAATTATCCTACTCATGATCTAGAGTTGGCAGCTGTTGTCTTTGCACTTAAAATTTGGAGGCATTACTTGTATGGGGAGAAGGTGGAGATCTTTACGGATCATAAAAGCCTCAAATATTTCTTCACTCAAAAGGAACTCAACATGCGACAACGACGTTGGCTTGAACTGTTGAAAGATTATGATCATACCATTCAATACCATCCTGGAAAAGCGAACGTGGTAGCTGACGCATTGAGTAGAAGATCATATGCGGGTACAAGTGCAATATTAACAACGCAAAGGCCCATTTTGTGTGACTTGCAAAGGATGGAGATAGAGTTAAAGACTCCAGGGACCCATGTGATGATGGCGAATATACGAGTAGAACCGACTTTAATCGATAAAGTTAAAGCTGCTCAAGCTACAGACCTGGAGCTGATGCGTATGAGGAAGAAAGTGCAAGAAGGTGTTATGCCGGAAGCAAGAATCGATGAAGAAGGAATACTTCGAGTCAACTCCAGACTTTGTGTTCCTAACAACCCTGATTTAAAGTATGAAATCATGATGGAGGCGCACAACACACCGTTTGCAATCCATCCTGGAAGTACCAAAATGTATCATGATCTTCGTCATACATTTTGGTGGAGCAATATGAAGAGAGAGATAGCGTTGTTTATCTCAAGGTGTCTAACTTGTCAACGAGTCAAAGCGGAGCATCAAGTACCAAAAGGTCCATTGCAACCACTTGAAATTCCAGAATGGAAGTGGGAGCACATTACCATGGATTTCGTTACCGGTCTTCCTAGGGTTTCTCAAGGTATTGATGCGATTTGGGTCATTGTTGATAGATTGACCAAGTCTGCTCATTTCTTACCGATACGAGAAACTTATACACTTGAACGTCTTGCTCGTATGTACATAAACGAGATTGTAAGACTGCATGGTATGCCAGTATCCATAGTTTCTGATCGAGACCCAAGATTCACTTCACGATTTTGGGTTAGTTTACAAAAAGCTATGGGCACGGAGTTACGATTTAGTTCAGCATATCATCCTCAGACGGACGGACAATCAGAGAGGACTATTCAAACTCTTGAAGATCTATTAAGACTCTGTGTCTTTGACTTCAAGGGAAGTTGGGACAAGTTCTTACCATTGGTGGAGTTTTCCTACAACAACAGTTATCAAGCAAGTATTGGCATGGCTCCATTCGAAGCATTGTATGGAAGAAAATGTCGTTCTCCAGTATGCTGGGATGAGGTGGGCGAAGCAACGTTGTTGGGACCGGAGTTGGTACGTATGACTACAGAAAAGATTCAAACGATCCGACAACGTATAAAAACCTCACAAGATCGACAAAAGAGTTATGCTGATCTTCATCGAAAGGACGTGGAATTTGATGTAGGAGATCATGTGTTCTTACGTGTTGCTCCATGGAAAGGAGTTACGAGATTTGGAAAGAGAGGAAAGCTAAATCCTCGATTCATCGGTCCATTTTTAATCCTCGATCGAGTAGGAACTGTGGCTTATAGACTCGCTTTACCGCCAAGTATGTCTCGTGTTCATAACGTTTTCCACATATCCATGTTACGCAAATATGTGGAAGACCCGAACCACATTATTGAGTTAGAACCGGACGAAATAGCGGAGGATTTGACGTATGAAGAAGTTCCTGTTCAAATCTTGGATAAGAAGGAACATATTCTACGCTCCAAGGTTATACCTCAAGTCAAAGTTTTGTGGAGAAACCACGATGTTGAGGAAATGACTTGGGAGTTAGAATCAGAAATGAAATCAAGGTATCCTTACCTCTTCGACATACCAGGTACGTACCCTAATTTCGAGGGCGAAATTTCATAAGAAGGGGAGGTTGTAAGACCCCAATTTTTATAAATAAAGATGAATTTTCTATAAATATCATTTTTGAATATTATGGAGTTAATTTGATATAATGTTATAGTTGTGGGTAATATTTATAAATTTTGCAAAGTAAGCAAGTTGTTATAAAATATTCGTTTGGTCGGAGAATATTCTTTTTGTCGGGGAATATTCGTACGACGGCACAATCATTGGTGGACCCCACAACGGAATTATTGTCGGATTGAGAAAACGACAGAATTATCTTTCTATAAAAATAACAGCTGAGGTGTTACGTTAAAATCGTTAAAACTGTTGAACTACTCGGTAGTAAAAGTACAGTAATACGCGTGGTTGCATAGTAGCACACGGTATTGATTATTGATGCTTACGTGAGAAGTCACTCAGCTATACTCAATTATTGCTACAGTAATTGCTGCATCATATCTCTTAAATTATTGTCATAGTATCATCTGTTATATTATTGAGACGTTGTGGTAAGTTTGGTTATTTTATGGGGGGCCATATGTCATCATCTAAGAGTCTCTTGGTCAATAGTATTTACCTTGGTCAATAATAATTACATTCGTCAATAGTATTTACCTTGGTCAATAGTAATTACCTTCGTCAATAGTATTTACCTTGGTCAATAGTAATTACCTTCGTCAATAGTATTTACCTTCGTCAATAGTATTTACCTTGGTCAATAGTAATTACTTTCGTCAATAGTAGTTGTCCCTTCAATATTACCAAGAGTCATTTGACCCTTCGTTAAGACCAAGAGTCATTTGACCCTTCGTTAAGACCAAGAGCCACCCTCAGTTTTTCTATAAATAGAGGCCTAGGGCTTCATTATTTTTCACGAATTCATTCAAGCTATAGAGAGAGAAAGTATAGAGAGAATAAGAGAGAGAGAGACTAAAAGTATTCTGCTACATCACTTTTCCAATATCCAGTTCTTTTAAGGTAGGGAATATTATTTCTTTTATATTCATGAAGAGAACTTCTGTTATTCCATTTGTTATTATTCTGTTGGAATAACCAGTATACGCGGTCTACCCTATACTTGGTGACATTCTTCTATTATTCTGTTGGAACATCCTGTCTGTGTGTTTTACACCGGACCTGGTTCCGTTTATTATTCTGTTGGAACATCCTGTCTGTGTGTTTTACACCGGACCTGGTTCCGTTTTATTATTATTCTGTTGGAATATCCTGTCTGTGTGTTTTACACCGGACCTGGTTCCATTATTTATTATTCTGTCGGAATATCCTGTCTGTGCGTTTACGCCGGACCTGGTTCCATTATTTATTATTCTATTGGAATAACCTGTCTGTGCGGTCTATCGCATGCATGGTGATTTCTTTTGTTATTCCATTCTTTATTATACTCAGTTGGTTAAGTTTTGACTTCTATACTCCATGAAATTTGTGGAATATCCTTGATAGTTGCGTTTCATCCAGTATCTTTTCAAGAAAATATTCTTCTAAGCATTCTTGAATTTTACTCCACAATGCAGTATCATGTTGACAATTTGGACGTTGTTAATTCCTGGATAAATTAATTCTTGAACTTGTTTTATTGAATTCTTATATCATTGTCATCATCCTCATGTTTATAAAATGTTGAAAGTCATCTGTGGCCTGTAGTGCATAGATGGACTTGGTATGATTATGACCAGGGATTATTCGGTATAATCATGACCGTAATGTTACAAATGATGTGGTAAAAGTCCTCATTGGCCCGTAGTGCATTGATGGACAGTTGTTGGCATGATCATGACCATTAATGAATATACGAATATCCTTGGCCGTAGTGCAGGGGTGATTCGATGATGTGGATTATTTTATTAAGCTGAGTCCCAGCGATCACAGTGTTGAAAAACTTTTTAAATCATAAAAGATAGTAGAGTTTATTTTCTACTTGACTCTTTTAATGGATTGCTTGTTCCGCTACAGTTAAACTTGATGTCTATTATATTTTATCAGTTTAACATTGTTGAAGGCTAATGATAATTTATTCTGCATTATCTTAGTCATAATATTTCTTACTGGGCTAGTTGAGCTCACCCTTTCTTTCACTGTTCTCTTCAGGAAATGAGAACGTAGCTGGGACAAGTCGGGGTACGGAGTGATGGTCCGAATGATAGTATTAGTTAGTAGTCCTCACTATTCTATGTAATGGTGTGTTAATAAATGTAATGAGGACTCCTTTTGAGTATGAATACTCTCTAGAAGATAATATTTGTATTCAAACTCACAGTTTATGTTTTGTCGTATTGTACACGACAGATGTATTAATTAGTTGTATTTGTATTCTGTACTATGTATCTGACGACCCAAGATGGGTGATGTATACCTAATTTTGGGGGCGTCACACATTACCTCCAAGTATGTCTCGTGTTCATAATGTTTTTCATATATCTGTGCTTCGTAAATATGTGAAAGACCCGAACCACGTTATTGAATTAGAACCGGACGAGATAGCCGGAAGACTTAACGTACGAGGAGGTACCTGTCAAGATCTTGGATAGGAAGGAGCATGTCCTACGCACGAAGGTCATACCACAAGTTAAAGTTTTGTGGAGAAACCATGCTATTGAGGAAATGACCTGGGAGTTAGAAACGAAAATGAAAGCGAGGTATCCTCATCTTTTCAAAACACCAGGTACGTATGTCAATTTCGAGGACGAAATTTCATAAGGAGGGGAGGTTGTAAGACCCCAAATTATTAATAAATGAAATTTAATTTCCTCTATTTATTATTCTGAAATAGTAAGGGTTGATTTGATTAATGTGGTTAGTTATGGATAAAATGCGCAAATAATTTAAATAAGTAAGTGGTTATAAAATATTTATTGTTGTCGGGGAATATTCGCTTGGTCGTGAAATATTCTTACTGTATGAGAATATTCGTACGACGGCGCAGTTTTTTGTGGGCCACATAACGGAAAGCAATTGGATGAAGAAAACGATAAAAATAAGTTGTTTATAAATAACGGCGTAGTTGTTACCGTTAATACTGTTGGAATACCCGGTGGTTAAAGCACAGTAATACGCGTTGTTGCACAGTAGCACACGGTATTGTACCAATTATTAATTCTTACGTAAGAAGGCACTACTCAATAATGATTACAGTAATTACTGTTCAATATTTTATTTTATTGATTAAATAATTGCTACGTTGATATTTTATAATTGTCACTACGCAGTATTTTCCATTATCGGAGCAATAATTCATATTATCTGAATAATATTATTAGATAATATTATTGGCAATGTCTAGAAAGTTCTGTCTAAGGAGAGGTTTGGTCATCTAATTGCGCGCCAGTAAGGAGAAATCTTTATTGGAAAGCCCCCTCTTTCCTGAGAACGACCTGGTTGCCAGTACTGTGATTCTGTAATATTATTTGTGTATAATTAATTATTGATTTATATGATGAGAAAAATATTGATTTTATGTGGATATAGATGGAGAAAATTTTTAATGTGACAATTATTGAAAATTAATATTTTATCTTTTTCTGATAAAATAATTCATTTAAATATATTATTTTAATAATATATTGATGGTGATATTTTTACAATAAATGTGGGATATATGAGTATATGAGGAGGAAGAGTATTTTTGTGACATTAAATGATTAACACATGTTTTGTGTGTTGGTGGACACAATTATTGACCGAAAATTTATTATTGACTGTAAAATCGTCTGTTTGTGGATTTCGGTCAATTTCTGTTTGGAATTTGGAAAAACTTTCTTCTGCAAAGTTGTAGAGAATTGAATTTCCTATAAAAAATCGCGAGATTCGAATTTTCTGATAAAAGGGCTATTTATTATGAATTATTGAAGTTCTGAAGTTCTGAAATAATTGATTTTTGGAAGTTTTATTTATTATTTTGAAGAAAAAAGTTTTTTGGCATTTAAGTGGGCTAACATGTGATATAAATGGGCTGAGATCAGATGTCTAGAGGCGGGCTAAGGAAAATTTGATAAATATATTATTGTTATATTAAATTTTCTGCTTTGGTGTTCTAAGCATTTTCCTATAAATAAGATGCTTAGGTTAGAATTGAAAATCACACCAGAAACAAAAGTTTCTCTCTATTTCTCTCTCTATATCGAGCGTATTCTTGTGAGTATTTGATACTTTGAGTATTGCTATACGGTGCAAGTTTTCTTCAGCACTATATCTAGTATTCCAGTCAGAAGTACCGTCTTTCCGATGTAAGGGATGTTATTTTATTCAAAAATGGTATTATTTCTTCAATATCATTATGCCAAAATATTGGTTAGAAATTTTTATCAAATTTAGAACTTTTCATGTCGGGATTACTATTCATGAGTTACTATTCACGAGTTACTATTCACCGAAAAATGAAATTTTTTTCTTTTCGTCCAAAATATCTATTCTGGATACTAGCTTTGATTGTATCCATGTTTTGATCATTCTTGAATTTTACTCCACCATGATTATTTATGAGGTATTTTTGGACATGGAATAGCTGAAATACGAATCCTTAATATTTACTCTTTTGTTTCACTAGATTCGTTTTTTTTAAAAATATTTTTCATCACCCTCTGTCTTAAATGATGATATAACTGAATATCTTTGACCTGTAGTGCAAAGATGAATGATTTTTGATGAATATCTTTGGCCCGTAGTGCAAAGATGAACATGTGTTGAGATGAACATGACCAACTGATGAATATCTTTGGACTGTAGTGCAAAGATGACAATTTGATTCAAGATACTTATTGATTGATGTTACAGGGATAAAATGTTAATGATGGACTTTTAAATTCATAGATAATCGTAGATTTCATTTTCTACGTAACTCTTCTATGAATTATTAATTTCCGCTGCGAATATTGATTTAAAACTTGTTGTCTATTGTATTCTATTAAATTTTTTCCTGTTGAAGACTAACGATAATTTGTTGTATATTATCTTAGTCATAATATTCTTTACTGGGCTAGTTGAGCTCACCCTTTTCCTTGTTGTTCTATTTTTCTTCTCAGGAGGCGAGAATGTAGCGAGTACTAGTCGGGGTGTGGAATGATGGTCCAAGACAGTTGTTTTAGTAGTCCTCACTATTTTGTAAAATAGTGTATCAATAAGTATAATGAGGACTTAATTGAGTATGAATACTGTCTAGATGACAATATTTGTATTTAAACTCACAGTATATGTGTTGTCGTATTTTGCACGACAATTGTAATAATAAAGTTGTAGTTATTTTCTGTACCATGTATTTGACAACTCAAAATGGGTTGGGTGGAATGGACCTATTTTGGGGACGTCACATTTTCACTGATGGACACCTCTGCCCCCTTTGCACTTCTGCAACCTTTCTCACCACTGAGACCTTTGAAGCTTCCTTTGAACATAATTACTACTATCAACTACACTTGTACTCGGAATACAAACTTTGTGATTACAAGAATATTATCAGCCCACAATAAAATAAGAGTGATGAAATATAAAGGCTGTAACAAAAGTTGACTTAAGAGCTTTCTGAGTCTGAATGGTATATGCTTGTGTTGCTCTCCTTCTGTCTCTACTTCCAATGCCGTGCAGGATTTATAGAGAAAGGAACAAACGGCTAGAAGAAAATAGTTAGCATTAATCATGGAATAAAGATATGATTACTTAATTTAAGGAGCTAACAAAGGATATCAAATCAGATAAAATTTAAATGCTTGAAATAGAATTTCAAATTTCAAATACAAACAAACTTCCTTAAATAAATTATCACCCACGAGATATAATGATGAACAGAGGAGCCCATTTGGGCTAGCAACAAATTTTGATAATATCAGTTATACCAACAAATCTTAATAAACTCCAATCCAAAACTTCCTTGATATTCTCCAAAACAAATCTTCCATAATTTTAAAAACATTCCAACTTACCAACGAAAAGAAATCAGATAATAGATCGTGCAATACCCATAACTAATGCATGTCAATTATAATATAATAACCCATAATCCATGCATATTTAATAATATAATAATACACCATGAACCATGCACACTTAAATTAGTCATCAATCAAAACATCATAAATTCAAAAACCAACATTTTTGTCGCTAAATATATATTAAAAAAAATTAAAGATTAGATGTAATGGAGGAAACCTAATTCATATTATCATAATTATACCATACCATAAGAAACATAACTTTATACACATAAGTATATTGTAATTAGGAATATCACTTTCGTATCGACACACCTAGGCAAATCAAATATATTAGGCATGGTTTTAAATATAACATACAAAATTACAAAGTGTGTGTATCTACAGTGTTTGTGTATATAACTTCAGAAATTAAGTCCTAATATATATATATATATATATATATATATATATATAGGGCCGCTTTCTATGGGGTGGTCCCGCATGCAGATCACCTTTAGCGACGGACAAAATCGTCGTTAAACTCATCGCCATAGGATCTGAATCGGGCTATCCCGACCCGAATAAGCATGCAGGCCCATATACAGGCTGGAAAGAAAGTTGGAGCAAAGAAAGGACATGTTAGGAAAAATGAAAGAGCTAAGAATTGATAATCATGTAATTAAGAGGTACTCAAAATGATCGAAGAAGTAATGAAATGTATCAGTGACTGATCAAAGGATCGGAGCATGAAAGAAATTGATAGGATCATGGATAAAATTAATAGTAACATGCATGATCAAATGCATGGGGATCCAATGGAATGATAGAAAAGATAGTCTAAACAACTACTTTGAAAAAGTTGAATGTTTGTCAGAATAGTTTCGGTTTCGGTTTCGATTACTTATTCTTCAGTTTGACAAGTTTTTCAGATTTTATTTTGGTTTGAAATTTTGAGGTGGACTCTCCGATAGAGTTGGATGGGGATTTTATGTAGTAACAACTTCAGTGGTTTAATTTCTACCATCGTCGTAGCTAGATTTGCAGGAGTCGTAAGGAGATAACAGGAACCGATGGAGTTTCAATCGTGCATTGTTTTTTGTTTTTGTTTTTGTTTTTGTTTTATTATTATTATTATTATTATTATTTTTGTTTGGTGTTTAAATTCGCCTCAAATAAAATTTATAAACAGTTGGTGCCCCTATTCAAATCTTTTGGAATGGCTACTTTGTAATGCTTTGGGCTTTAATAAAATTTGCCGATCAAAAAAAAAACACGTAATTTGGTAGGATAGGATATTATCTTGTAGTTAAACTCAATTCCCGCGCAATACCTTGAAATTTAAAATTCTAAAATAAGGATATTTAAATTTTTTATGTAATAGCCTAAATTCTCTTCTTGCATTACATGTATTATATTGCCCAAGAATATAAATTATAAAATAATACTAATTAATATATAAACTTTAAGTTAGACTAAATTGATGAACCAAACTTTGCTCTTACAATTGATTCTATAAAATGATATGAATATATTTATACAGCTTTTATGTGTGTATGACTATGCGAATATATTTTTGAAATTCATAATTGGACTAATTCCAACATTTATCAGCAACATCTCCATGTACTTTCCTTAATTATGAAATTCAAATTTGAAATTTTCAATATTTAGAAAAGATATTAAATGTTCAGCCAATTCATAAAAAATTGCACGATTGTTTAAGGTTTATTTTATTTTACAGGGATCTCTCGTACGATACTGGTTTCCCTAGGTAGAGGTAGTTATCTAAGAGACCCGCGCACATGCTTAATCCTTATTTGCTAATGCAGATCAAGAACATATTTACATAGAGAGAGAGAGAGAGAGAGAGAGAGAGAAGTTGATGCTTCCAAATTATTATGTCATAGGTGGGTAATGGCAGACAATAAGTTCTAGCAGCTACCGTATGTTTATTATTGGTATTATAATTACATAAGGATAAACGTACTTTACTTAAAAGGCCAGACTAATATTACACCAATTCTTGCTTAAATTTAAGCGGAAAAAGTCCTTGACTATTTGTACAGTTTGCACTGAACTTAAGTGGTATTAGTTCAAAAGCATGAATAGTTAACTCGGTGTTAATTCGAATTAATTGATCTTTATGAATATTCTTGTCAGTACGTATCATGTCATTATTAGTCTACAAGTTTGGACTAAGAGGAAAGGCTAATTAGTTGACTAAAATAGTAGTAGTACTATAATTAACAATTACTTTTTGCTAGTGAAAAGTACAATTAACATTATTAACTTTTAGTAAATCAGTCACTCAATTATATTGAAAAGCACTCGGGTAAGTTTCTAGTCCCTTATTGTTTTAAGATCTTCAATTTTTACGTTCTCCTCACCTTTCAACATCAAAATGCTATTTAACTATACGTCATTTATACCCTTCTATTTCAAATATATAATTAGTTTTTACCTTTTAATGTAAATTTAATTAAGCTCATATTTTTATATTCAAAACTAATGTGAATTCATTCGATTGGCTTTTAGGCAATAAATCATGAAAATAGTAATCTATTGAAAAACTACTAATAATAATTACAAGGTTTATTGTTTTTAAAAGTTAAATAATTCACGCATCGATTTAAAATCGATCTTTACGTGCGTGTTAAATGAGAGAAAATGGAATGCTAAAAAAATAAGAGCGACAGATTAAAAAAAAAGGTAAAATGAGTAAAGAAAGCTAGTTTCTTTTTTTTTTTTACATAAAAAAAGCTACTATCATTTCTTCCTCCGGCATTAAAATATGGATAGATAGATGATGGTGCGTGAAGAAAATGTGTGGAGTTTTCATTCATATACTGAAAAAGGAAGAGTTATAAAGAGTAAGTTTTGAACTTTTTTATCTCTCAAAAAACTTGAATGGATCGAGGGAATTAATTAAATATTTGTTTTGGACCATGCAAGTTGATACACAGGAAATTAACTAGCTAACAGAGGAACAAATGCTTTGTGGAGAAAGAAAGACTGCAAGCCTTCGACCTCTAGTATCTAGTAGATTTAGGCTTGAGTTGGAAACAAAAGTTTTTATTAAACTTGCATTTTATTTGGTATCACATACAAATTTATATCGACATTATTAATATAAATTAATTGCATTTTTGGTTAAAGCGTTTTCTTTTTCTTTTTCTTTTTCTAATTCTTTTTCTTTTTCTAATTCTAATTCTAATTCCCTGACATACTTAATTTGTTGAGCATTCTGTCGTCGATACATTAATACATAAAAGAAATGTCTAATAATGAGGTGAGAACTGAGAATTTTGCGACATGCATGCACGCATCCATTTCATAACTAAATTAAGGCTAGAAATGGAATTAAGCTAGTAAGGAAGAAGGGAATTAATTAAGGAGATCTAGTATAAATGGAGTAATTAATGAAGAGATCGACAATCAATGGGCCTGAGCTCGACGATTTAATGGACTAAGAATTAAGGTGTAGCTAGAAGGTAGTCTGGCCATAAAGGAACGAAGCCGGCTCTTATAAGGTTTTGTGATCAGGGGCAAAAGGGGAATTTAAGAATGAGGAGCGAAGGGTAGAATTCTTGTTCGATCGGGGGTTTGGATTAATTCCATGAAATGAGATTTCAGTGTATGATGATGCATTATATTGTTGTTAAAATTTATGTTTTGTAACAGAATTTGCTCGTATGAATTGAAATTATCTTTAATTCTAATAATCTCTTTTATTCTCTCTCGTCTAGGAATTAGGAATTAGATTCTTTTTTACGTACGTACGAACGCAGTATTACTATATAAATGTCTATATCTACATGACTACATGCATGCATGTTTGAAGGTTGTTGTCCGTTTACTTTTATGATTGCTATTGTGAAAAAGGAAAAGAAAAGGCTACTTTTATCATTGTTATTGTGAAAAAACCAGAAAGAAAAAGAAATGAAAACTAGTACGTACGTAGTACTTTAATTACCAGCACGTAGTATGTATGTATGTATGTATGTATGTATGTATTGTATGTATTTTTCTGAAATTGGGGATGTGAATTGAACGATAGGGGTGAGCATGATGCGGTTTGAAGTTCAAACCGCATCCGAAACCGCTTAGGTGCGGTTTTAAAGTGTGTGGTGCGATTTTAATTGGTGCGGTTTCGGTTCCAAAACCAATTGAAACAATAAAAAAGTCTAAGCCTTCAATAAAATTTAACATAAAACTTACATCGAGCAATTAATTTAGTGACAGAGTCGGCAATGGGAATTATATCAAGCATGCTTTAAAACTAAAACATACGCTATATAAAACAACGGAGACCATATATTCGATAACAAACAAGAATGTTTATCTAGTTCCTAAAAATTAAAAGTATATACTGGAGATAGAATGAAATTCTATCTCATATATTGCAGGGATGATTTATAGAATATAATCCTAACTATATCTAATTTGAAAAATAATCTATTAGACTATTACTATTATAGCATTGACATTAACCAATGCATCAAGTGCTCGAACCCCTCAGCTATAAGCTACTCCAATAACGCATCAAACAAATTCAAAATTTTAAAACCCAATTGCTTAATTTTTGACTCTATAACCTCTAACATCTTCTTTCAATTGGTGAAAAAATGACAATGTAAGACTGGAATTTTCTCTGAGCGTGTTCAAGTGAAAAAGTAATTTTTGAATTTACTAGAGATAATACATACATACACAAACATGGTGCGGTTTCGGTTTTATATGTGCGATTTTGGCTAGTAACCAAACCGGAACCGTAAATTTAGTTATTCAACTCACCTAAAACCCCCACATACGCCGGAACCGTTGGTGCGATTTTAATTGGTGCGGTTCGTGCGATTTTTAGTGCGATTTCGATTCCAATTTGATTACTTGCTCAATCATATTGAGCTAGCATCCGGTTCTAGATCTTCTAGAGAATTGTTTTCTGTTTAATTCATTTTAAATTAAACAGAGCTAGCTAGCTAGGGACATATATATATGGAGATCCATCGAGTTATACGTACGTGATATATATATATATATAGGCAGGGGAAGGGGCAGGGGCGGACCTAGCCTAGCTAGCTAGCATTGAGCCAGGTATGGTAATTGCCATATAGGAGTATTATATATAGCTGGGTTTTGAGAGAGAATAGAAACAAAGATGAGTTATTATGTTTTGATGGCATTTAGAGTAGTCGTTTGTTCTCTATTATCATCATAATTCATAAATGATCATATTAATTAATATTCCTTCTTCTATTCTAATAAGTATATAACATCATAATTCATTTTTTAATGGCAATTTCTATATGGCCTTTTCCAACACAAAATTAACATTAATTCCTTTTACATTAATTTCTTTTAATTTTATTTAAAAAAATGATGAAAATAGTATTTAAAAGTATTACTTACTGTAAAATTTAATATTTCATAATTTTAATAAATAATTTTAAAATATTTTAAATTAACTTCTACAAATCAACAAAGTACGATCTCATAATAAACCAGATGGAGTAACAAATAAGATTGGTAATTATTTTAAAGTTCATTTTGTCAGTTGGGTATGATTTATAGATACGCCCCTGGTCATATATACTGCTTCCACCGTGAAACAATATATATATATATATAGGACACAAACTTTCCATAAGGAGGAAAAAATAAACTAAACCAAATAAACGTCACATAAATAGCTAGGACACAAACTTTTTATAATGGAAGAATAAATTCACGTAAGTGAGAGTCGAACCTGAAATAAACTCGCAACCAAATAAACTTCACAAAAAGAGGACACAAACAAACTTTTCATAATAGAATAAATAAACTCACGTAAGTGAGAGTCGAACCTGAAACTCACTAAAAGAGGAAAAAATAAACTCACAACCAAATAAACCTAACATACAAACTTTTCATAATAGAAAAAATAAACTCACTCAACCTAAAACCTAAATGTTTCTTCTGAACCACTAAGTTAAGACATGATCATCGACAAGTACGTAGTACTTAAATACGAGGAAGCATGGTTTATATTCATTAATATAGATGGGGATACATGCAGTTACCTTGTTCGATGATATCATGTTCCGATGTATTCTATTAATTAGTTTCTCAAATTAACTTCAGTTTCGAAGATCGGATTAATTTCATTCCTCCACATTAATTTACTTATCTTGTTTGTTCCTCTTATGTAGGATATGTTGCAAAAGTACATACAAACATAGCCTAGCTAGCAGCTGTTAAGGCTTCTGAATCTTAATTATTTCTTCAATTAGTACTATGTAAAACCTATAGAGGAGTTAGTGGCCAGGTCTTGAAAGGAACCACATGCGGCATTTGATTGTACTCGAGTCAAGCATAAACTCGATATAAAAGACCTCTTTATCAGTCTGATAATTTTGGAAATTTTTTTTGTTATAAATTGAGATTTGAATCAATGACACATCCAGCTCGCCCGCCCTATCTAAAAGCCAAAATCAAAGGCTTTAATATGCTTGCTAGCAGCAGCAAGTGCAGTTGGCCTGGACTGGGTAAACCAATATATATATATATATATATATATATATATTATATATATATATATATATATATATGGCCAGTGTTAACTGCAGCGCATCTACTGAGTAGTTTCGTCTTGTTTTTTGTTGGAACTGCCCCTCACAAAGATTCTCTCTCTCTCTCTCTTATATTAATGCCAAATTAATTTATATATATATATATATATATATATATAATATATATGTGTGTGTGTGACGCCCCCCAAAATAGGTATACAACACCCATTCTGAGTCGCCAAAATACATGGTACAGAAACAACTACATCTTTATTATTACAACACAAGAACTGTGAGTTTAAATACAAATATTGTCATTTAGACAATATCCACACTCAAATAAGCCCTCATTACAATTATTGATACATTATTTCACAAAAATAGTGAGGACTACTAAAGTAACTTCTAGAACCATCATTCCATACCCCGACTAGTACTCGCTACATTCTCGCCTCCTGAGAAAAATGGAACAAAAAGAAAAAGGGTGAGCTCAACTAGCCCAGTAAAGAACATTATGACTAAGATAATACAGAACAAATTATCGTTAGTCTTCAACAGGGAAAAATCTAATAGAATACAATAGACAACAAGTTTTAAATCAATAACTGCAGCGGAAACAGCAAACCATTAGAAGAGTCAAGTAGAGAATGAGTTCTACTATCTTCTAAGATTTAAAAGTCCATCATCAATATTTTAGACCTGTAACAACAATCAATAACCATCTTTAATCAAATATTCATCTTTGCACTACAGGCCAAAGATATTCATTTGTATCACCAGTCGGTCATGTTCATCTCAACACCTGTTCATCTTTGCACTACGGGCCAAAGATATTCATCAGTTAATCATTCATCTTTGCACTACGGCCAAAGATATTCAGTAATATCATCATTTAGGACTGAGGATGATGAAAAATATATTAAAGAAAACGAATCCAGTGAAACAAAATAACAAATATTAAGGATTCGTATTTCGATTTATCCATGTCCAAAAATACCTTATAATTATTCATAGTGAAGTAGAATTCAAGAATGATCAAAACATGGATACAATCAAAGCTAGTACCCAGAATAGATATTTTGGACGAAAAGAAGAAAATTTTATTTTTCGGTGAATAGTAACTCGTGAATAGTAACTCATGAATAGTAACCCCGACGTGAAAAGTTCCAAATTTGATAAAAATTTCCAACCAATATTTCGGCATAATGATATTGAAAAAATAATATCATTTTTGAATAAAATAACATCCCTTACCTCGTACAGACAGTACTTCTGGTCGGAATACCGGTATAAGGCTGAAAGACACTTGCTCTGATGAATAGAAACTCTCAAAGTATCTAAATACTCACAAAATACACTCAATAATCTAGAGAGAGAAAGAGAGAAAACTTGTTTCTGGTGTGATTTTCAATTCTAACTTAGCCCTCTATTTATAGGAAAATGTTAGCACGCCGAAGCAGACTTAACCTGCAACCTGATGGCTTTACCTGCTACTATTCCCACCCACCACATTTGAATAAAAATCTCAGCACATTTCTTCACCAACCAAGAGTGGGGCCCACCAATTCTAGAATTTTCTACCAAAATGATTAACTCCGAAAATTCAATAATTTCTGAACCAGTCATCTCGTAAAATTCATAATAAATCATACGTTCATTTTTAACGGTTCAAAATTTGTGGACATATACTCAACTTATATATGTATAACATATCCAAAAATTACCACGATCCAACGGTCGGATTAAAAATTATAACCCCCGCAAAATATCTCAAAAACCCTGATTTTTAATACCTTCATTCCGACAAAAATACTGATAAAAACCTCAACATTAACTCCTTCATTTTTAACCACAAAAATATATCCCTCATTTATATCCATAAAAATAAATATTTCCTTATCATATGAATCAATAATTAATTATTTACAAATAATATTACAGAATCACATTTATGACAACCAGGCCGTTCCCAGGAAAGAGGGGGCTTTCCAATAAGGATTTCTCCTTACTGGCGCGCAATTAGATGACCAAACCTCTCCTTAGACAGAACTTTCTAGACATTGCCAATAATGTTATCTAATAATATTATTCAAATAATATGAATTATTGATCTGATAATGGGAAAATACTGTGTAGTGACAATTATTGAAACAACAGTAATATAAAATATCAACGCAGCAATTATTGAATCAATAAAATACTGAACAGTAATTACTGTAACCATTATTGAGTAGTGCCTTCTTACGTAAGAATCAATAATTGGTGCAATACAGTGTGCTACTGTGTAACAACGCGTATTACTGTGTTTTAACCACCGGGTATTCCAACAGTATTAACGGTAACAACTACGCCGTTATTAATAAAAAACATATACTTGTCGTTTTCTTCATCCAATCGCTTTCCGTTATGGGGCCCACAAAAGACTGCGCCGTCGTACGAATATTCCCCGACAGGAAGAATATTCCACGACCAAACGAATATTCCCCGACAACAATGAATATTTTATAACCACTTGCTTATTTAAAATATTTACGCATTTTACCCATAACTAACCTCATTAATCAATTTAACACTTACTATTTCAAAATAATAAATAGAGGGAATTTAAATTTCATTTATTAATAATTTGGGGTCTTACAACCTCCCCTCCTTATGAAATTTCGTCCTCGAAATTGACGTACGTACCTGGTGTTTCGAAAAGATGAGGATACCTCGCTTTCATTTCCGTTTCCAACTCCCAGGTCATTTCCTCAATAGCATGGTTTCTCCACAAAACTTTAACTTGTGGTATGACCTTCGTGCGTAGGACATGCTCCTTTCTATCCAAGATCTTGACAGGTACCTCTTCGTACGTTAAGTCTTCAGCTATCTCGTCCGGTTCTAACTCAATAACGTGGTCTGGGTCTTTCACATATTTACGTAACACAGATATATGAAAAACATTATGAACACGAGACATACTTGGAGGTAACGCAAGTCTATAGGCCACATTTCCTACTCGGTCAAGAATCTGAAATGGACCAATAAATCGTGGATTGAGCTTTCCTCTCTTCCCAAATCTTGTAACTCCTTTCCATGGAGCCACACGCAACAATACATGATCCCCAATGTCAAATTCCACGTCCTTCCGATGAAGATCCGCATAACTCTTTTGTCGATCCTGTGCCGTTTGTATACGTTGTCGAATCGTTTGGATCTTCTCTGTAGTCATGCGTACCAACTCTGGTCCCAACAATGTTGCTTCACCCACCTCGTCCCAGCATACTGGAGAGCGACACTTTCGTCCATATAATGCTTCAAATGGGGCCACACCTATACTTGCCTGATAACTGTTATTGTAAGAGAATTCCACCAATGGTAGGTACTTATCCCAACTCCCTTTGAAATCTAGGACACAAAGTCTTAATAGATCTTCAAGAGTTTGAATAGTCCTCTCTGATTGTCCGTCCGTTTGAGGATGGTATGCCGAACTAAATCGTAAATCTGTGCCCATAGCTTTTTGCAAGCTAACCCAAAATCTTGAAGTGAATCTTGGGTCACGATCCGAAACTATGGATACTGGCATGCCATGCAGTCTCACAATCTCATCTACGTATATACGAGCAAGACGTTCAAGAGAATAAGTCTCCCGTATCGGCAAGAAATGAGCAGACTTGGTTAATCTATCAACAATAACCCAAATAGCATTTATGCCTTGAGAAACCGTGGGAAGACCCGTAACGAAATCCATGGTAATGTGTTCCCACTTCCATTTCGGAATCTCAAGTGGTTGCAATGGACCCTTTGGTACTTGATGTTCCGCCTTTACACGTTGACAAGTTAAACACCTCGAGATAAACTTTGCAATCTCTCTCTTCATATTATTCCACCAAAATGTATGTCGTAGATCACGATACATTTTGGTACTTCCAGATGGATTGCAAATGGTGTATTGTGTGCTTCCATCATGATCTTGTACTTCAAATCAGAATTGTTAGGAACACAGAGTCTAGAGTGAACTCGAAGTATTCCTTCTTCATCGATTCTTGCTTCTGGAATAGAACCTTCTTGCACTTTCTTCTTCATACGCATCAGCTCTATGTCCGTAGCTTGAGCAGCTTTAACTTTATCGATTAAAGTCGGTTCTACTCGTATATTTGATATCATCATGTGGGTACTTGGAGCCTTCATCTCTATCTCCATCCTTTGCAAGTCATACAAAATGGGCCTTTGTGTTAACAACATTGCACTCGTACCCGCATATGATCTTCTACTCAATGCGTCAGCTACTACGTTTGCTTTTCCAGGATGATATTGGATGGTATGATCGTAATCTTTCAACAGCTCGAGCCAACGTCGCTGCCGCATGTTGAGTTCCTTTTGGGTGAAGAAATATTTAAGGCTTTTATGATCTGTATAGATCTCCACTTTCTCCCCATACAGGTAGTGTCTCCAGATCTTCAACGCGAAAACTACTGCTGCCAACTCCAAATCATGAGTAGGATAATTCCTCTCATATTCTTTGAGTTGTCGCGAGGCATAGGCTATGACTTTCCCATGTTGCATGAGAACACATCCTAACCCTTTGCCTGAAGCATCACTGTAGATAACAAATCCATCCGAACCAGATGGTATTGTCAGAACAGGTGCCGAAATGAGTCTCCTCTTAAGCTCTTGAAAACTCTTCTCGCATTCCTCGCTCCATACGAATTTGATATCTTTCCGAGTCAGCTGAGTTAACGGGGTAGCGATTCGAGAAAACCCTTCCACGAATCTTCGATAATAACCAGCTAAGCCTAGAAAGCTACGTACTTCGGTCACCGTCTTTGGTTGCTCCCAACTTTGTATTGCTTCAATCTTCGCCGGGTCAACAGATACTCCATGTTTTGACACCACGTGCCCTAGGAAAGCTACTTCCTCAAGCCAGAACTCGCATTTCTTCAACTTGGCATATAACTTATTTTCACGCAGCCTTTGGAGTACCAGCTTCAAATGATGCTCATGATCTTCACGGCTTTTGGAATATATGAGGATGTCATCAATAAAGACAACAACGAACTGATCCAAATAATCCTTGAATACTCGGTTCATCATATCCATGAAAGCCGCAGGAGCATTAGTCAATCCAAAAGACATAACTAGGAATTCATAATGCCCGTACCGAGTTCTGAAGGCAGTCTTTGGAATATCCTCAGTTTTAACCTTCAGCTGATGATATCCAGAACGAAGATCGATCTTTGAAAAGAACTGTGCTCCTTGTAACTGGTCAAACAGGTCATCAATACGAGGTAGCGGATACCTATTCTTAATAGTGACATGGTTTAATTCCCGGTAATCAATACAAAGTCGCATACTCCCGTCTTTCTTCTTTACAAATAAAACAGGAGCACCCCAAGGAGATGTACTAGGACGAATGAAACCGATGTCCAACAACTCTTGTAGTTGGACCTTTAACTCCTGAAGTTCAATAGGAGCCATTCGATATGGGGTTTTAGAAATGGGCTTTGTACCAGGTTCAAGATCAATAAAGAATTCAATTTCTCGTTCCGGGGTAGACCGGGAAGTTCTTCAGGAAATACGTCAGGAAAGTCAATAACAACAGAATATTATTCAAATTTGACGTGTCTTTATTCAAATCCATAACATGGGCTAAGAAAGCTTGACATCCGTTTTTTAATAAACGAATGGCTTTATGGCTTGATATAACAGTGATTGATTTTAATGGCTTAGTTGTTTGAATTCGTACAACAGGTTGGTTAGGAATATGAAAACTAACAACCTTACGAAAACAATCAATTTTGGCATGATGAGTAGTTAGCCAATCAATCCCTAAAATCACATCAAAAGCAAGTATCTTTAAAGAGATAAGGTCAACAGGTAAGGTGATGGTACCAACTTGGATCACACAAGATTTATAAACAGTGGATGTGATGAAAGTTTCTCCTAACGGAGTCTCCACAGATAAATCAAAGTCTAACTTCTTCCGGAGTCAAGTTTAAACGTTGAGCACAAGCAGGAGAGATAAAAGAATGGGTAGAACCGGTATCTAATAAGGTATAAACTTCGCATGAATTTATGATTAGCTTACCCGTGATCACCTCGTTTGGGTTCCTCGCATGTTGACCAGTCACGACAAACGCTCTTCCAGGAACCGTTGACTTTATCTTTTCTGGGACAGCTTTTTGAGTCACCATCCCCGCTGGACTTGGTTTTGCTACAGTGCAATCTCGAGCGATATGTCCTTCCTTTCCACAATTATAACATACCTTAAACTGTTGTGGGCAGTTTGGGCTGATATGTCCTTCTTTTCCGCACTTATAGCATATAACCGGTGGTCGTTCTCCTCCCTTGGAACCAGTTGCTGTTGGTGCTGACGTCTTCGTATTGTCATTGTTGAATCTCCTCTTTTTAAAATCTCCTCCCGACTCGCTTCTTCTATTTTCATAGCCACGATTACCACCAGAGTGGTTGCCGTTCTTGTCTGTATTTTTCTTTCTCCGCTGGTTATCATTGTTCTGATGACTGCTGTCACCGATATGATCCTGGTTGTGATCCCTCAGTTGACCGTACTCGTTATCTCGCTCTAATAATTGAGCCCTGTTGACAACATCTGAATAGAGAGAAAATTTATGAGAAATGAGATATTGACGTATGCCGGGTTTCAAACCTCTCAGAAACATCCTCGTCATACGTTCCTCATTCTCCACCAAATGAGGTGCAAACCTGGACAACTCTGCAAACTTTGCCTCGTACTGAGATACCGTCATATTATTCTGCTCTAGTCTAATAAACTCTACCTCCTTCATATGACGAATACTTTCAGGAAAGTACTTGTCATTGAACAGTTTTTTGAAATGTCTCCCAAGACATGCTGAGTGCGGTTGGATGGGTACGCTTCACAGACTCCCACCAGTAATCTGCCTCGCCACGGAACATAAAGGTGGCGAATGGAACCTTCTGTTCCTCCGTGCATCCCAAGACATCGAATATCTTGGTAATTTGCTTGACCCACGTTTCCGCCATGATCGGATCCGGCTTTCCCTTAAATTCTGGTGGTCCCAATTCTTTGAACTGTTTGGCTGTGACAAACCGTGAATTGCTATCATTTCCTCCTGTATTTTGAACACGAGTCTCCTTGTCTGTTTTGCATGAATTGCAAAAAACTTCTAAACATTCCATCGTTCATCATCTGCTCATTGGTGTTGTTCACAGGAGGAACATTGCCAGCCTGTTGCACGTTCTCCTCGTTGGTAAGCACCGGTGTCTCCACGGTCTCATTTACTCCACTGTTAACATTCTCAGTCGACATTCTCAAATACTGCCATAAAACAAGGGTTAATTAAATAAATTAACAAATCACATAATACCCCTATATTATGACTGACCAATAAATAAGCTTAGGTAGGACACACTAGCGAAGGATTCGTCTCTCCCCTCCTAGTTCTATTCCCCGATCTCCGCCAGAGATCATATCCCTAAGCTCTGATACCAACTGTGACGCCCCCAAAATAGGTATACAACACCCATTCTGAGTCGCCAAAATACATGGTACAGAAACAACTACATCTTTATTATTACAACACAAGAACTGTGAGTTTAAATACAAATATTGTCATTTAGACAATATCCACACTCAAATAAGCCCTCATTACAATTATTGATACATTATTTCACAAAAATAGTGAGGACTACTAAAGTAACTTCTAGAACCATCATTCCATACCCCGACTAGTACTCGCTACATTCTCGCCTCCTGAGAAAAATGGAACAAAAAGGAAAAGGGTGAGCTCAACTAGCCCAGTAAAGAACATTATGACTAAGATAATACAGAACAAATTATCGTTAGTCTTCAACAGGGAAAAATCTAATAGAATACAATAGACAACAAGTTTTAAATCAATAACTGCAGCGGAAACAGCAAACCATTAGAAGAGTCAAGTAGAGAATGAGTTCTACTATCTTCTAAGATTTAAAAGTCCATCATCAATATTTTATCCCTGTAACAACAATCAATAACCATCTTTAATCAAATATTCATCTTTGCACTACAGGCCAAAGATATTCATTTGTATCACCAGTCGGTCATGTTCATCTCAACACCTGTTCATCTTTGCACTACGGGCCAAAGATATTCATCAGTTAATCATTCATCTTTGCACTACGGCCAAAGATATTCAGTAATATCATCATTTAGGACTGAGGATGATGAAAAATATATTAAAGAAAACGAATCCAGTGAAACAAAATAACAAATATTAAGGATTCGTATTTCGATTTATCCATGTCCAAAAATACCTTATAATTATTCATAGTGAAGTAGAATTCAAGAATGATCAAAACATGGATACAATCAAAGCTAGTACCCAGAATAGATATTTTGGACGAAAAGAAGAAAATTTTATTTTTCGGTGAATAGTAACTCGTGAATAGTAACTCATGAATAGTAACCCCGACGTGAAAAGTTCCAAATTTGATAAAAATTTCCAACCAATATTTCGGCATAATGATATTGAAGAAATAATATCATTTTTGAATAAAATAACATCCCTTACCTCGTACAGACAGTACTTCTGGTCGGAATACTGTATAAGGCTGAAAGACACTTGCTCTGATGAATAGAAACTCTCAAAGTATCTAAATACTCACAAAATACACTCAATAATCTAGAGAGAGAAAGAGAGAAAACTTGTTTCTGGTGTGATTTTCAATTCTAACTTAGCCCTCTATTTATAGGAAAATGTTAGCACGCCGAAGCAGACTTAACCTGCAACCTGATGGCTTTACCTGCTACTATTCCCACCCACCACATTTGAATAAAAATCTCAGCACATTTCTTCACCAACCAAGAGTGGGGCCCACCAATTCTAGAATTTTCTACCAAAATGATTAACTCCGAAAATTCAACAATTTCTGAACCAGTCATCTCGTAAAATTCATAATAAATCATACGTTCATTTTTAACGGTTCAAAATTTGTGGACATATACTCAACTTATATATGTATAACATATCCAAAAATTACCACGATCCAACGGTCGGATTAAAAATTATAACCCCCGCAAAATATCTCAAAAACCTGATTTTTAATACCTCCATTCGACAAAAATACTGATAAAAACCTCAACATTAACTCCTTCATTTTTAACCACAAAAATATATCCCTCATTTATATCCACAAAAATAAATATTTCCTATCATATGAATCAATAATTAATTATTTACAAATAATATTACAGAATCACATTTATGACAACCAGGCCGTTCCCAGGAAAGAGGGGGCTTTCCAATAAGGATTTCTCCTTACTGGCGCGCAATTAGATGACCAAACCTCTCCTTAGACAGAACTTTCTAGACATTGCCAATAATGTTATCTAATAATATTATTCAAATAATATGAATTATTGATCTGATAATGGGAAATACTGTGTAGTGACAATTATTGAAACAACAGTAATATAAAATATCAACGCAGCAATTATGAATCAATAAAATACTGAACAGTAATTACTGTAACCATTATTGATAGTGCCTTCTTACGTAAGAATCAATAATTGGTGCAATACAGTGTGCTACTGTGTAACAACGCGTATTACTGTGTTTTAAACCACCGGTATTCCAACAGTATTAACGGTAACAACTACGCCGTTATTAATAAAAAACATATACTTGTCGTTTTCTTTCATCCAATCGCTTTCCGTTATGGGCCCACAAAAGACTGCGCCGTCGTACGAATATTCCCCGACAGGAAGAATATTCCACGACCAAACGAATATTCCCCGACAACAATGAATATTTTATAACCACTTGCTTATTTAAAATATTTACGCATTTTACCCATAACTAACCTCATTAATCAATTTAACACTTACTATTTCAAAATAATAAATAGAGGGAATTTAAATTTCATTTATTAATAATTTGGGGTT